>CAJPIZ010004303.1:0-10422 GCA_905368565.1 Medioppia subpectinata
AGTGTTGTAATCACCTTATTGCATTTGTTTATATATGTGTATACAAACAGTAAATCAATTATCATATTTAAAATAATTAAAAAACTCAATTTATTACTTAACTAAAAAATACTTTTAAAAAATTCATCTTAATAATATATCTGAAATTATTTAATAATTTAATTTATTATGTTCTATTAAGCTCTCTCTCTCTCTCTCTCTCTCTCATATCTATATTTACAAAAAGATTAATTATGTGTAAACATACCTTATAATAAATAAAAAGTGCAAATATAAAAAAATAGTCATGTAAAGTTATATTTATATTCATTGCATAAGAATATGTTGTACGTGTAATATTGTATTTATATTGATTGTAATGTTATAATGTTCTATAAATTATTGTAAGACTTTAATATTAAAACTTTAATTAACAAAATATTTAATTATTATATTAAAGGTTAACATAATATTTATTGATTTTCAAATGTATTGAATTTTGTTAAATTGATTACACTTTACTAAATATTACAATTACTTATAACTTTACATTTACAATTATGATCATATAATAGAGATTCATACAAAAATGTATAACGTACATAAACGTGTTTAGTATATTAAAATATTATATAACATATTTTATTACATGATAATTTAACATATTTAACCAAAATTTTATTGAGATTGTTATTTTAAAAATAGCTATTATTGTAATTTTATTATTATATGTTGTACGAGTTTGCACAAACACTTAAAATATTCATGTATTATAATTGCATTATTGTAAACAATTGTTATTTATTAAAGAATATTCTGGTGTATTAATTTAAAATACTTTATTTATTCTCAGAACCAAGGTTAATATACAAAAATTTAAAAGGAAATACATACAAAAAGCAATTACTCGAGATAATTATTTTTTGTACGTTGTTAATTTTGAGTGCAATTTACTTGCATAACAATACATAGCATATGTGTGGGCAACACATAATTGAAAAATAAAATACAAGCCTTATTCAAATGATAATTAAATTGTGCGACAAAATGTATGCAACCTATAATATATAATTGTTGCATATATGATAATTATGTTGAAATATATTTTTAGCAAATATAATAAATCTAATTTAAAAATGAGATAAACACTTTACAAATATTTTTTTAGCGACAAAATGTATGCAACCTATAATATATAATTGTTGCATATATGATAATTATGTTGAAATATATTTTTAGCAAATATAATAAATCTAATTTAAAAATGAGATAAACACTTTACAAATATTTTTTTTAATTTATATTACCTTTTTAATATTGTGAGAGAATGTGCAATTAATATCTAACATGTATTATATAACAATAATGTATAACCTTATATAATTCAATCTACTTGAGAAAAATCTTTACGACAATAGATGTAATAATATTTTCAAACAACATCAGTAAACCATGAGTTTTATTTTTTTTATCTCTAAACATATGATCATGCTGAGCTTTGTAAGCATCATTTGTTAAAAAATGTTTATAAATTAATATGACAAATCAGTAAGTTACTACAGACAATCACAATGTTTAAATATTTATTAATTATATACGGTATAAACTGTAAATATAAATTTATCAGTACTGTAATCGCCGGATTAATAACCACCATATTCAGTGGATTAATAATATCAACCATAATAAAATTTCAGCCCTCAAACACGTGCGAAATGATGCGAGACATACCATGTTTAATATGTTTTTCGTGTTGTCTCATAACATATGTGTTTATTAAACACAAGTCGACTGTAATTTTGGAGATTAGCCAAGAATTGGACGAATTCTACGCCAAATATCGGATCAAAAATTTTTCATTTGTCACAATATATTACATAATATTACACTTGTTTTTCTACATAAGTAATATCTACACTGTATATTTGTCAGGCTCAAATATATACCAGTGTGATCGTGGTGAAATTACTATGAAATTCAATCACCATGCTGCTATATCTATATTTTTTATTAGCGGCTGGAAATTATTCTCCTTGCTATATTACTATGAAATTTACATTAAATACCTCAATGTTTTGACCATGTTTGAAAGACGGATTTCATTGTTACCCCGTTACCCACCAAGGAGATGTATGTGGCAAATTTTGGACACTCTTGTTAATTTTAAACAAAATGATCAGTGTATTTACAATTACATAACTTGCATAAAATATTTTATTGTGGTAATTCATGTAGTTACCAATTGCATGGAGATCCGGTACAGTTATCTCTCGTATATAACAAGTTATTATTTTATGAGTCTATTATTTTCGGCCATGTTTTTTACATCGTTTACTTATTTTATGTTTATTTTTATTAAGATTACTCGACATGAGAATGTTATTTATAGAATTAAATCTACTTTGTTAATATGGAAACACCATATTGAAAAGCATAATAAATGTATTGTAAAACATGTAATAATGACCGAGATTCAGATTTATCAATAATTATTTTAGCTTGTAATTATACTTATTACAATATAACTTTACAATACAACTTTATATTATTATTACATTAAAACACGTTTGTTGTATAATACAGTATTGTATGTAAAACTTTATTTATAATAATAGTGTTATATAACTGTAAATATTGTTAAATACAGTAAAATATTTACACTGTTAACAATAAAACATATTAATTATATTTAAAAATATTATGATTAATTGAAAAAATAAAGCAACTAATTAATTTGCATAAATAACGTACAATTAATTAAACGATCGATAGATTGTTTATAGTTAAACACCATACGTGCATCTATGAAGGCAAACAGTTTATATTTTGCAATAAAAACAATACCCATGCCACAAATGAAGCTCTTATTAATACAAGTGATTTGTACATTTTGCATCGCTAATTGCGCGGTGCAAATTGGACTGGCACCTGACCAAATACCACCGGTCACCATCAACTTGGCACAGCCCAGTGCGCTGGAAACATCTGCAAAGTCAGCCTCAAAGCCTACGGTTTTCATGAGCGAGGGTATTTTCATATTTATAAAATATTAATATTATTATTACTTTGCTGGTAGAGTGACCAAGTCTACATATTTATGAATTTAAATCTATTTATATTGTTTATTTTAAATATTGTAAATAATTAGTGATTTTTAAAATTTTTTTATTAACATTATTACAGATGTGGCCAAACAAGTACCAAAATTGACACTGGGTGGCGTGGGTGAATCCATACCGGCCATGGCGTTTGGCACCAAGGACATTGTCTACAATAAGCAAGCCACATTGTTGCGGCGATTTAACAACGACCAAAAAGCGGCCGAGGTGATAATTGAGGCGCTTAAATCGGGCTACAGGCACATCGACTCGGCCTACTTCTACAACGTGGAGCACGCCATAAACATAGCGCTGGCCCTACTGTCCAGTAAAAACCTGATCAAACGGCACAACCTGTACATTACCACAAAGGTGTGGATGACTTTTCATCGCAGGGATCGGGTGCTCAAGGGTTTGAAAGTATCCCTGGTCGACATGGGTGTGGAGTACGTGGACATGGCCATTTTGCACTACCCGACTGGGCTCCAGGATGGTGCAGAAATCTGGCCACTCTACCCGAATGGTACGTCGATGCCCAGGTCGTTTGAGAAAAATGATTTTCTGGAGGCCTGGAAGGGTATGGAAAAGGCCAATAGGCTGGGCATCGCCAAGGCTATAGGTGTGGCCAACTTTAACACTGAGCAGCTCAAAACGCTGTTGAGCAAGGCCACAGTTAAACCGGCGATTAACCAGGTATGTAAATAATATAACTAATATTACTGCATAAAGTGCAATGCAAAATTTATATAACTATTTACAGTAGTTATACAATGCATTTTTATCTATTTTGTTTATGAATAATGTTAAAAAATGTATTTTAATAAATGCTATTATATTATTTGACCTAGGTGGAGTGCAATCCGACGTACCAGCAAAACGAGATGCTCGAGTTTTGCAACCAAAACGGCATAAAAATGGTCGCCTATTCGCCGTTGAGAGGCGGCGACTATCAGTTGGTGGACAACCCGGCGCTCGCGGCGATCGGCAAAAAATACAACAAAACCGGCGCACAGGTGGCCCTGCGCTGGAACTTTCAACGCGGTGTTGTTGTGCTGCCAAAGGCGGCCAAAAAGAAACACCAGGATGATAATATAGATATTTTTAATTTTGAATTGACCCAGGAGGATATGGATAAAATTGCCAATATTCCCCAGTTGCCCCGTGTCCTACAAGTGCCCTCACTGGTTAGTCACCCTGATTATCCCTTTTAAACAATATGTTTGATGTTTATGCAAAATAAATTACTTTCAAGTGATAATTAATTAATTAATTGTTGATTGAGTAAAAATTACTTTGTTTGTTTTAATTTTAATTTTTAAATAAATAATAAAATGTATATAAAGTATGTTATAAAATATATAATTATATACACGAGTTAGTAGTGCAGTATTTTAGGTACAGTACAAGGTAGCATGAGTATAATTGTAATTAAATTACTGTTCATTAATAATAATAATAATACTGTACCTATAAATATTATAAATAATGAGTTATTATTAATGACATCGGTTAAATTTAGATTACAACTATTTAATTTAATATAAATATTCCATTGCTAATTGATATTCATGGACATAACAATTAGCACAAACTACTCCTTAACTTATCTTGTATAATAATCAGTATAATAATGTTTACTACATTTTGTTGTATAAATAAGTGCAACATTATTAATTTATTGATAAACAATTAAATAGAAGCTAACAAAAATATATATTTTATATAAATTATATGTTGTTGTTGTATGAAATATTTAATGGTTATTGAATTATGGTTACAGATTATTAACAAGAATGATACTTATCAATTTTTTCCGTCGTACCGCAATAGAAAATTATTTGACATATTCATAGATTAACCAATAAAATGATAATTTTAGTATACTCAAATGAATAACACAATGATTATGATAATTTAATAACATACATAAACAAATTTGATACAAACCTAATAATTTCCACCATGGGTTTTGACTGGATGAGATTTTTCAGCACAATACATTTTGTGCCAGATGGGCAACAATCGGTGTGCCCGGGTAAAAATGCAACTGGCGACATCACATTGCTATACTTGCCATTTGCTCGAGTAACTAACTATTAAGTACTTTATATAGCAAAAAGTATTAATTGTTGCTTGCTAATTATAACTAGATAAATAACAAGCCAGCATTCGTGTATTTCGGTTGGGATTGGTCATTTTTCATGTACTTACAATGCGGACTATTGCTCCGGGTCAAATCGGCCATACAACACTCGGGTGATTGGAAAACGGTAAAATACATTTTAAAACAACCAAAGTGTATGTGGTAAATTATTGATCTTGTTTAGTTGAGCAAGGCGGTCACTCTGCAGAACTTTGGAATGAGACCAGACTTTTTACCATATATGGATTTTCTACCCAAAGATTACACCTATAGTTACACTATATTGACAGCAATTAGACGCTCTGATAGTAGACAGTACTTTAAGTTTGTACCGGTTTTTAATTTGCAAGTAGGTTGGCAATTATTTTAACCAAAGTCCACATGCAATGACATTGTTTATAATTAAATTGGTTTTACATAGGTTTGGGCATTAATCGCGCTATCATGTTTAATTACTGGAATAATATGGTCAATATTTCAAACAACTAAACTGGGCAAATTTCAAGCTATGATCGATGTGACTGCACCCCTGCTCGAGCAGACAATGCACACCACTCGCAAACTGACCCAGATATTAAACCGAACCAATAGACCATTATTAAACTACACCCTGCTTATAATGTTTAGCCTATGGTATTTAATGTGCGTGTTATTGACCAACACGTTTGCCGAAAAAATAATGACCGGGATGTTTGCGATGGATGTATATCCGGTGGTGGACTCGCTGGAGGAGCTAGTTCAAATAAAAAAGATTAAAATAAAATCGGATTACCACGATTTAAACGGTTTGGCACCCATTAAGCCCATTGAGAGTAAACTTTTAACCCCGCGACTCAAAAGTGATCGTAAATATTTTGATAATTTGCGCAAGGCCAAACAGCGTGATTTCGAAACTGCACTTGTTGCCGGTATACATACTGGTAAATACGTTAGGCTAGATTACGAAGGTATGACACAAAATATGCGCCACACTTATGCGGGAAAGTTTCCACAGCTGTATATATCGGATAATAAGTATCGATATAATCCTCAGGCGGTTACTATCGGTAGGAAACATGATAAATATCGACAACTACTTAGCGCGTAAGTTTTCATTACGATCATGGTATAATAAATTAAATTAATTATGAACCATAATTTAAATAACATGCATGGTTAAATTAATATTACCACTGTATAAGCAAATTACAATGTTGATATCATAATAATAAATTAATAATCTATATGAAGTTGAATTAATTTTTGATTAAACTAGCATTATACCAATATAACATTTCTTTATTATAAATGTTATGCATAGGTTCCGCATAGGGTTTGAGAACGGGCTGTATATTCACCAAAAATTGCAAACAGATATGATATTTCTGCACACTTTTGACACGACTCGTGAAAACAGACAGTTTTCCAGTGAAATGGATGACAAAACCTATACTTTTGGTGAACTACTAAAGGGTCCGTTAATATTGTTGGCCGGACTCTATCCCTGCGCTCTCATTGTATTCTTATGNTGACACGACTCGTGAAAACAGACAGTTTTCCAGTGAAATGGATGACAAAACCTATACTTTTGGTGAACTACTAAAGGGTCCGTTAATATTGTTGGCCGGACTCTATCCCTGCGCTCTCATTGTATTCTTATGGGAATTGTGCCGACAGTTTGATGATAATTACACTAAACGTGCTTGTTATAAAAATGCTAAAAGTGTTCGCAATAATAAAAATTACATTGGTAAAACAGCACGCAGAATTACCATGATGAATAGAATGGCATTGGATATAAAAACAAAACAAAACAGATATAACACAAATTATTATCAATATTATACTTATTAATACTGCTAATTATTTACTAATAATTGTGTTATATTAATTTTACACTTGCTAAGATTTTGATTTCTGAAATAATAATATTTTTAATTTATAATTATTTGTAACATTTTATATATTAAATATTTTCTTAAATACCTTAGCATAGATAAATTTTGAATTCTATATTAATATTAGAATTTGTTTAAAAAATTAGTTTGCTTCAGACCTAAGTGGTCAACTATGCTGACTATATTATGATATAAAACCTGGATTTTGTAAATATTTTGTTATATCATTTTAATTTCTAGTTCAAATATTGAAATTGCATTTAAATTTTTCTTGGTATTATAAAATTAGATTTATACACTTTACTTATTTGTTAAGAACAATTCAAGTGTTTTAATTTTACATTATACACTGCACTTGTTTTTCAATATACACTTAAGTGTGTATCTTAATACCTTAATAACTTTACTGCGCAAACATTGAATTTGAATTTAATATATTTTTGTATTATAAAGATAGATGTAACTTTATACACTTTATTTTATTAATAGAAAAAAGTATGTTATTTAATTTTACCTTATACAGTAATTGTTTTTTCAATATAAGCTTCTTTTGTGATCATAAGACTTAATTTGCTATTAATGTATAAAATAAATCACAAATTTGTTTGTTAATACTTTGTTGATTAAATATTTGATATAAAGATTGTTTGCAATAAAATATAATATAAAGTTTATATGTTATATGTTATATAATATGTAATAATATATTTTAATATATTGTACAATATTATTGTGTCGTGCAATACCAAAAGATGTCATATATTTATTTGTGTTTACACAATGTCATCTTATATAAAGTTTATATGTTATATGTTATATAATATGTAATAATATATTTTAATATATTGTACAATATTATTGTGTCGTGCAATACCAAAAGATGTCATATTTTTATCTGTGTCCACACAATGTCATCTTGTTTTTTAATTTAACATATTGGTTTGAGATTATAAACCTTTTAGATTTTTATGCTTTTTATAATGTTTTTGTGGATTATTATTGCCTGTTTAAAACATGCGTAATCATTATTCTGTAAACAATGTGGGTAATTATGTACCTTGTGGTTTGATGTCTTGACATTTAGTCAATGTTATATAAATAAAATAATATATTTGATAATTAACATCAATTTATTATTATATTGATATATTAATTTATTAATCAATATATTAATTTATTCAAATTATTATAGTTATCATAAGATTTTAGTATAGTTTATATTGTACATACATCTTGTACTTACAATCACTGACTATATTAACTATAATCCGGATTAATCACCATGGTAAGAATTAAATCATGTTTATTTAATAATAAATCTTATGATCAGACAATTTCTATTAATAATTTCTAAAACTAATTAACACTAATTAATAACTTAATAATTTCTGTAAATATAAATTTACTGACAAAACTTTATGTTGGAAATGATTTGTATTAAATTATTGAATCAACATTAAATAAAAAGTTTTTTTGTTAAAAACAATTCATTAATATACTAAAAAATATACTATTATCCATAATAAACACATGATAATATAATTTTCATAAAACTATACAATTGTATTAAATTTTAAATAATTAATGATTTAAATATATAATAAATATAATAACTATAAATAATAATAATAACAATGATAAAATATATATTTATGATTTATGGCATTAATATCCACAACAAAACTGTAGCCAACGATTATCACCGGTTTTATACTTACAGCATACGTTACAATTATAATACAGTGTTTACTTGCATTTTGGTTATCATTAAATCTATACGATTTTGGTTTCAATATATTTCAAACATTTATATTCATTTCGTCACTCATTTCGTATGCATTTGTGAAAATAAATGCACAAAAATTATTTGAAATCATCGATGAATTAAACAGTTATTACAAAAAATATAATATAAAAAATAATTGCTATTCAGTTATCATTTACGCTGTGTTTCACTCAACCATTTACTTGACATCCGTTTACATCATTTGGATTGACAATAATGTGGACAAAATATTTTCAAACAATTATTACAATCACATAAATTACCATTTTCATTCAGCAATTACCCTGTTTCATATATCTGGATGGTTAGGCGCTGTACCCCTACTATACTTTGAGATAAACATTATGTATACCTCAATACTACAGACGATGTACCAGAAAATGTGTCAATTAGATGTCCATGTTAATGTTAGATATTTACCTCAAATTATCTACACGATAAAAAATTGTAACATTGATCAACTTGTATTGTGCACATTAGTTGACCGATTATTGTATTTTATAATTATTATTGTATTTTCATTGAATATATTGTTATGGATGTTATCAAGTAAAGTTTATCACATTTATAATAATGGTATTTATGTTGTGTTGTCCCTAATATTGGGCTCATTTGTAACATTTATTTATTCTTTATATATAGTAAATATAATTCATAAAAATTCTCTAAATTTATCCAATATTTTAACTAAATTATCAAGGTGGAAAACTAAAATTAATTGTTTACAAATATAAATTAAAAAACACAAAATTTATTTTGTTTATATTCAATACAATAAATACAATGTATTACATAAGATTGTACCTGTTCATATCAATGCACTTCTTACTCCAATGTCAAATTGGCAATATGTATTATTGAAAAATATCTCGGTACTTCAAATAACAGTGTTGTGCAAATATAAAAATTGCATTTAATATTTTTATTGTGATATCAATTATAGCTTATAATAATGGTCCATTATTAATGGATGTATTCTCGCAATTTACTAAACTACAAAAATTTAAGCAATTAATTTATTATTTCTGAATCATTCATGTAATCATTTGTTCAGTTAAAGCATAGAAAACTTTCCACCAAATAAACACTTAAACAGCCAAAAGTTATTTGTGTATATATTTTACTTTAATAATTTAACTATTATTTTATTTGCAAGCTTGTTACTAGCTTTTTATTAAAATTTTAAATATGAATTCATGCATATAAGATAAATGTCACTGCAAATAAAATAAAATAAGTATAGTTACAAGTTTAAAATATAGATTTAATAACAATAACATATTAAAAATTACTTAAATATTATAAATCCAATATTTAATAACTTAACAAATTATAGTCGTATTATTTTCTTAGAAATTCACTTTTTAAGTATTAGTTTGTTTTTGTACTAAAATATTACGCCTTCGGGAAAATAATCATATTTTGATAATGAAAATTTTAAATTATATTTTTAATATGAAGCAACAATTTATTTCATATAATGTATTGGTCATAATAATTGCCAACTATTGACCATTTTTCGGCCGGCTGTTCAATGAC
>CAJPIZ010004304.1:0-10420 GCA_905368565.1 Medioppia subpectinata
TCTACCAGTGTTGTAGACATGTAACTTTTATCGCTCTTAACATTTCAGTGCATTTTTGTCGCGAGAGGAGCAGTGAGTGCAGTGTCATATCCCTTCCAAGCACTAACTCTCCACTTCACTGCATAAACTTTATGAAACGTTGTCAAAACTAAGCATACGTGGGTACACCGCTATGCATAGCGTACCGTCCGCTTCACTATTGCTCTGTGCTATTAGTGCGCAAACGCTACTACACGTGACTCCATAGAGTTACAGCAGCAGTAAATTGTTACACACATACAACACTGGAACGAAAACGTTCTGACGCAGGTACTGCCACCGCTATGCATTGAATGCTTGTGTATTGAGTGCTTGTGTATTGAGTGCTTTGACTATGTATTAAGTATTGGAGTTCACAATACAGATGTAGTGTAACACAATACTCACGTTATGTGTGAAAGCAATTGAAAAATAAACTAATATCTAATGTGTATAATATATCTGTGCATGTCTGTAGACTGTAAATAACAACTGCAAATGTGAACTGTGAAACAAATACAATAGACTTACGTTGTGTTTCATATATTTGTATGTTTTAATCGGTATGTAAACCCCATATTTCTTATTTAAATAAGAAATATGGGGTTGCATTTTAAAAAAATTATTTGACCATTAGGTTTGGCTATTGTGTTTGAGCTATGGGTTAAGACTGGGCTTTTGGTGTGGCTTATGGTTGAGTGTACAGCTTTATACTTTTATAAATATATCGATGCATGTCTGTAGATTGTAATGAACTAATACAATGTGAGCGATGAAACAAATACAATACACTTACGTTGTATTTCATATGTTTGTGAGTTATTGAAAAATAAACTAAAATATAATGAGTATAATATATCTATGCATGTCTGTAGATTGTAAATAACTAATGCAATGTTAGTTATTAAACACTACAACATACTCCCGTTATGATGCATATTATTGAGAGTAGAATTATATTAATACCTACTATATATAATTTATCTATATATGGCTGTAGAAATGACTAACTCATCGGTTGTAAATTTAAAACTAATACAATACACACACGTTATGATTTATTCTTAGACAACTTGACCGTATACCCATTATCTTTGTATGGTCTGATCCAGTAGGTCAAGGTGACCAATAATATGTCGTCAAAATCTGCTAATGCACAGAGGCTGCCGAGTTATGACCAGTTTTGTGATCACACATATAGTATTGAATTTTGATGATACTCATGTTTACTCAGGCTTATAAAGACTATGTGTGTCATAACAAAACTGACCATAACTCCGCAGCCTCTGCTCAGATTTTGACGACATATTATTGGTCACCTAGACCTACTGGATTAGACCATATCAAGATATTGGCCATACGGTTAAGTTTCGCGATTTAGCTAAATATTTAATATATTGTAATTAACGCCGAGTAAATGAACAGCACCTGAAAGGCCATGTTGTTAAAAAGTTGGCCATACGCACTAATTTCCATTATGGTAGTGGTGATGGTAGCGGCACAGGGCGTGTCGGCCACAGACAAACAAAACAAAAACAGTGTCTCTCGCGGAAGAGTGAACCCGAAGGATGGCAATAAACGAGAACCGCTACCGAAACATATGCCTATAATTCTGAAAGATATTAAACGAAAGGTATTTACAGAAGTAAAAGCAGTTGACTTGTGCAAGAAATGCATAAAGGATCACCATGGATGTTCAATCGCTTTTGGTAAACACGATGTTATAGATAAAGACGTTAAATGTCGTTCAAAACAAGTATTCGACAATCTTCGAGAACATAAGTTTGATAAAATAGATGTTGTATGGGAATGCGAGAAGGATCCCTGCCAATGATTGAACATTTGTTTCATTGTATTTTATTTAATGTATACTTTGTGCGCTAATAAAATTATTGTTTAATAAACTAAATAAATATTCAAATAATGTTGTACTACTAGTACTGGGTCCGACCGGCGGTTAGTTTTGGTAGCCACTGGCTGCTGGCACCGGCCACCATATTTTTATTACTTGTAAGGCTCGAGTTTAATACTTACCATTAATAACGTCTCTCTCGCATAAAATCAGTCGATTGAATTACCACTCGTTATTAATGCTCAAAACTAAAACATCATTATAAATAATAAACAATTTATGTTTAAAAACTCAAACCATGGTTTAATGAATTACATAGATTGTTTTAGTTTACAAAAATTTAGTATGCCACTCACATTGTGTTGCATAATTATAAAAACAATTTATACAGTTTATGATATTTAAGTATAAACTAAACATGCACGTTTTAAAAGAAATACTTAACGCAAGCAAAATTCATTTCGATGATGATCATGGTAAAAGAGATGGCCACGCAATGGAAATACATGATAAACAATGAGCGCAAAGTGTTTAGATATAAGCAGTCGTATATATAATTAGAGCTAGTTTCAAATTCATTGAATAGTTTGGGAACCAGTACTCCGCTCTTTATAGCGATTTGAGTATTAATGTTGTAATAATATTCTGATTTTGAGCGTTGCCAGTGTTTAAATAGGCCTGCTTCAAAAAGACGCTTGGTACTATATAATAACATGAATAAAAATCATTTGATTAATTACAGTCTACCCTCGATTTTGACACACGCGATTTTAACAGAGTTCGATTTTGACTGCCATATCTTTATAGCATAAACAATGTTATATTAAAAGAATTTTTTAACTACAATTGTATTTTTTTAACCACATACACAACAATAATAATGTGGTTTAAAGGATTGTTCAGCTGCCCCTCCTCCCACCCCATAGGATTTAACATGCGATTACAGCATAAGTCTATGGCATAGGGATAACATGGGTAATGCTAAGTCTATGGCATAGGAATAAAATGTGTAATGGTATATCAATGGGACAATAGGATTATAAATGAAGCTGCCATAATAAATAGAAGTAATTGTTGTAAAAAACAATTAAATTCGTAAAAATCATAATAGCGAAAGTATTCTAACAATAGTATTGATAAATTTTAAATCTTTGATGCATTTCCCGAATTGTTGTTAATGTATAACATCGCTGTGTGATCCTTTTTTGGTAATAATTGTTATTTTTATACAGTATTAATTTTACCAAATAATAGACTATAAAACTTAGAAAAGGTCTTACTTTAGAAGTAATATACAAAAACGTTACATTAAATAACTTAAATGTTATTTTAATGGAAATAAAGCCATTTTCGACTTTAACAGAAACTTTTTAAAGCACCGATAAATGTCAAAACCGAGGTAAACTGTATTTCATTTAATATTTAAGACACATTACAATACTCTATCTTCTTATATAACTTATTTTAATTTACCTGACATTACTTGAATCTAGCTAATCTGATAATACAAAATTATTCTTTTAATTGTTTTATTATTCTTAATGGTTATAAGACCGAAATTAGCATAAATTAAAAACATACATACAAATTCTATAATATAGTTAACAATACTTACATATACACAGTTTCATTGATAAATTTGAAGTTTGGTCCGTGACATAAAGGTGTGATTACTTTGGCCAATAAAGGTTGGCCCACATGTATGCGACCAAACTTGGGCATATAAAGCTTTATAAGTTGCATCATGTCATCGTTACCCAAAAATATTTTATCATAAAAATATTTTACGTCTATTTGTGGATTATTTATAAAGTCTTGTAATAATTCGATAAACATTACTAGATCAAAATAATCTAGCCTTTCCAATAGCTGGGTGTATTTGGCTTAAATATCTGGTTCCAAAGCTGCGAGAAACTGAGCAGTTTGCCATTTGTGATACAAATCTGGGTGGGTATAAAGTCGGGCCTTAGTGGCCAACAACTGGTCGAATGTGACCACATTAGTCGTGTCGGATTCGACCATTCGTGATGTCAAATCGTTCTTTAAATACTGCACTAATGGTATGATCGCAAACATCCAAAGCAAGTAATTGTAATTATGGTAATCAAAATTTTGTGCCATGCCCATCATTGGCCGTAAATATGTAAACGCTGTGTATAATAGTGATTTTTTACCATGTTTTATTCCATAATTTGTTTGATAGACATAACGGTCTGTGAGGATCATTACGAGAGCGCATATAAATATTGCCGTCCAAGTATGAGGGTGAAACACTGCCCACATATCCCAAAGTGGGTTCAATGGTTTGTATGAATAATGATAGCCTAATATTTCGCTTACAGTGAAATGGTAAATGGCATTTGTTATGTACATCGGGTGAATACATGATAAGTTATTTTGCTTTGTTTCAAACACATGGTCTATTGGCGTGTAATCGATGGCGGAGATTTGGCCTCTTCTGACCATTTCATGCTGGGATATATTGTCACAATCGTCTGCATTGACATAAAGGTGTATGCTATATAATATATATTACATTATATTATAATAAATACATTGTTTTTTGTATCAGGATAATAATATGCATTTTACATTCTACCTTTGGTTAACACGTTTGCCCAGTTCTAAGAGTATGGGAACAATAAGCGATGTATAATAAGCGGCGGACTTATTATACCCATCTGTTAGGATAAATTCTATCTAATGATAATAAAAATGGAGTGATCAGCTGTACATTAAACATAATTGATTAATAAAATACATGAATATATTACCTGATCTTCTTTGACCATTATGGTGAATTTGTTGTTATATTCATATGAGTGATTACAACCAACATAGGTCATATTTATCCCCTCAACAAACATATGTACAAAATCCGAGTTTTTGTAATTATTTGATATAGCACTGAGAGACACATTGAAAAATTTGGCTAGTTCTTTATATCCCATGTCACTTTTATATTAATCTAACAATTTAAAGTAATTAATTTATAAAGTAACTAATTTAACTAACCTAAAATGTTTTATTCAAATAATTAATAATTTATTTCTCAACTGATTTTATATTTTAATTGGTATTTTAAATAAAAATACTTTATATTATAAGCGATATTATTATGTCAATTATTAATTCAGAATACAACTGGTATTTAATACAGTATTCATAAACTTATTATTCAAACTAAATTGATCAATATGTTTTTCAACATTAGTGAATACATAGGGCGTTAACAAATTAATCAAAATTTTATTAATAGGATTTGTTTTGCAAATTAAATGTCTATTATATTTATAATATGAGAGAGAGAGAGAGAGATCCTAATGTCCAAAGAGTACCGAAAATTACTGTCAATAATATGTTTTGTGTGTTTGTGATTAAAATTCCGATACTCTCTCTCTCTCTCTCTCTCTCTCTCTCTCTCTCTTTCTCTCATTGTGTAAAAATTGTTTTTTATTTTAACGTTATGTTTAGTTTATATCCATAATTATAATTGTCTGTTTAGTTCACAAACTACCTGTGCTTTCACTTATTTGAGCGTTGATTATACCTTATATTTATATTATGTATAATAATTTAAACATATGTAGCAAGAGACATAGGGTATATTGAAATATAAAAACAACCTTGATCATGGTTATTTACATAGAAACCTTTTTTATACCTGAATTAAATAAATTATAACCTGGTCATTAAATGAGTCAATTTTGTTTTTAATGCCCTGACAAAATTGTCGAAAGTGTGATAGACTCATAGTTTTATTTATATTTTTAACTATTGTAATGTTGCGCTATACTAAACCATCATTAATTAAATCATAGCGCGTGTGTACATTAAAATAATTAAAATTATAATTAAATATTACATCACAAACACCATATAATTTAAACAAAATTACTATTAATTAATACATACGGTGGCGTAAACTACACTATTTGCAAAAGTAAGTGCCATATATAAAAAACTATGTATAATAATAAATTGTAATTGTAATTAAAGGCTAACTCAAAGAAAAGCGCGTCCAAAACAAGAGAATGTCGGTGAAAAGTGAGCTGAAAGCGGCACTAATGGCGGTCGCCATTGCGGTAATGGTGGCGGCCTATAGCGGATGTGCTGCGGCGGACAAACAACCGGGCAGATGGCATCCGTCAAAAAAGACATTGATAGAAGGCAAAGACTACATAAAGCTCGAACAAAAACACTTCCCTATATTTGTGCATGATAAAGCAAGCAAGATTAGAGAAGTTGAAGCGGTCAAAAAGTGCACAGCCAAGGGATGCACAATCAACAAGACCCAAGTGTGTATAGTGAGACCAAGCGATAATTCATCAGGGAATGAATTTTCCTGTCCGCCGAAAAGTCCTGATTCTGAAGTGATTATGGCGTTGAAGGGAAGTGAGGTTTTTAATACCCAATGGTACTGATAATAATTATATAATTGCAACAAGCAAATATATTATGTATTAAAGTTTTAACTTAATGTGAAACGTTTTGCCTGTACAACATTAACCATTGTAACGCAATAATAAAATATAATGTTTTTTGTTTGTTTTATATTAAACAAAGACTTCATATATTATATTTAAACTTTTATTTAGTTAATTACTACATGGGTTTAATATTTTGCATAAAATGTGATTAAAGTTATAAGCTCTAATTTACGAGTGATATCTCTCTCTCTCTCTCTCTCTCTCTCCTTCTTTCTCTCACACACACACATATATTATAAATATAATAGTCTATTATTAATAGATATTTAATTTGCAAAACAAATCCTAGTAATAAGATTTTGATTAATTTGTTAACGCCCTATGTATTCAATAATGTTGAAAAACATATTGATCAATTTAGTTTTAATAATTAATTTATGTATACTGTATTAAATACCAGTTGAATTCTGAATTAATAATTGACATAATAATATCGCTTATAATATAAAGTATTTTTATTTTAAATGCCAATTGACATAAAAAATCAGTTGAGGAATAAATTATTTGAAAAAAACATTTTAAATTAGTTACTTTAAATTGTTAGATAAATATAAAAGTGACATGGCTGTATATAAACAACTAGCCCAAGAACTCAATATATCCCTCAGTGCTATATCAAATAATTACAAAAACTCGGATTTTGTACATATGTTTGTTGAGGGGATAAATATGACCTATGTAGGTTGCAATCACTCGTATGAATTGAACAACAAATTCACCTTAATGGTGGATGAATATCAGGTAATAAATTATTTATTAATTATGTTTAATGTACAGTACTATGTTTACTAATCTTGCCATTTGTAACATAATTAGGAAAAATTTATCGCAATCGATGGGTATAATAAATCCTATGCTTATTATACATCGCTTATTGTTCCCATACTCTTAGAACTGGGTAAACGTGTAAATCAAAGGTAGAATGTAAAATTCATATTATTATCTAAATATTAAAGTGGTGTATTTGTTTTATATAGCATACACCTTTATGTCAATGCAGACGATTGTGACAGTATATCCCGGCACGAAATGGTCAAACGTGGCCAGATCACCACCATTGATTACACGCCAGTGGACTATGTGCGAGAAACTGTGGTAAACAATTTGAGCTGCAGTCCACCGATATATATGGCTAATGTTGTTAACTATTTTACAATAACTCAAATTGGCTATCATTATACTTATAAAGCATTTAACCCTATTCGGGACATAGGGTCAGTCTTTGACCAGAATTTCTGGATTTTAATTTTTATTGCAGCTCTAGTCATGACATTAATAGACAATGTCATTTATAAACGTGGTAAACGATCTCTACTGCAAACAGCGTTGGTCTACTTCAGGCCAATGCTGGGTATGGCACAGAGCTTTGTTTACCCTAATTACATTTACCTGGTTTGGATGTTTGCTATTCAACCTTTAGTGATTCTACTAAAAGGCGAATTAACTCAAACCATAGTTAATCCGGATATAGTCCGCTTGGACACTTTAGACGACTTGTTGGCCAGTAAGGCGACGATTTACACTAGCACAAATTTATATGATGAATGGAGATCTGGAAAATTTAGCAAAAACTTTGAACCTCGTTTTAATGTAAAATTTACTAATTTAATGAACAGGCTAAAAACTTTGGATGTAGATACAATTTTTGGTTATATGGATGAGTTTAGAGAAAACCCACAAAGTGTCCTCCATTTTTATTATGGTAAAGTATTTGTAGGCAACCATGTAAACATGCAGCATCTGCGAGCATATATGCCACAATTCGGGTGCATACATGTGGGCGAACCAGTGGTGGGTGTGTTGGTCACCCCATTATGTTATGGACCAGATTTCAAATACGAAAAGGCAATTAAAAATCTGTAAGTAAATTGTATAGGATGTAAATACATGTAATCAGAAATACGCTGTAGGGCCACTTTTGTGCTAGTATTTATAATAATCTATATCATAATAAACGTGACTCATATATATAGAGTCATTATCAACTAAAATTAGATACACGTTTTTACAATTTACTCGTTGACCACTAATTCGATTTTAGATCTGTTTTGATAGAATTAAACCCAGAATAAATTTATCATGAGTAATTTTTAACCACAATTCAGCTATAAATAATGTAGTTTATGGGATCATTCGTCTGCCCCTTCCTCCACCATATCGGAAATAACATGGGATCCCATGTTAATTCTATGGCTATATTTTAACATTGGAAGGATCCCATAGAATAACATGAAAGATAATTTCGCTATGGGAAAATGCGTTTAAATTGGTTTCTAT
Source organism: Medioppia subpectinata (assembly GCA_905368565.1). Classification (NCBI taxonomy): domain Eukaryota; kingdom Metazoa; phylum Arthropoda; class Arachnida; order Sarcoptiformes; family Oppiidae; genus Medioppia; species Medioppia subpectinata. The sequence continues at coordinate 8,638 of CAJPIZ010004304.1, forward strand.
GATATTACAGAATAAATCTAAGGCATAGGTACAACATGGGTAATGCTAAGTCTATGGCATGAGAATAACCAATAGAGATATATTGAATGAATCTGCCATAATAAATCAAACTAATTGATGTCAAAAACATTTAAATTTCACAAAATAATAATAGTAAAATTATTCTAACAATAGTATTGAAAAATTTAAAATCTATGATGCATTTCCCGAATTTTTGGTTAACGTATAGCATAGCTGTGTGATCTTTGTTTATAACCAAGTTTAAAAATAATCACGTCTAATCATTTAAGGTCTTGAGGAATAGTGCACGTAATGTTTATATACAGTTTAGCCCTGTATTCCCGAACGAACAATTGTGCAATACTGTTATCTATTATATTGTTCACAAATGTTTACTATAAAAACAAACTCGACCCAAAGTGAAAATAGCAAACAGCGTAACAAATAATCAGGGGTGGGAAGGTAGTTAAAACTATACAGGGAATAAAAAACAAAGGTCGGTAACCTTGTTTGTGACGTGCTGTACTCGTAATGATAATACAAAATCTTTATATTGTATTAAAATTCAAGGAAATTTAAATATACAAAATTAACAAATATTTTAAAATTGACTTACATTAATTTGTTGTATAGTACTCAGGTGATTTTTGAGACTGCCATCTTTGAACACTGGATACGAGTAAAAGCCGAATATTTTTACCAGATTAATACACGCATTGCGATACACATGAAAGTTCTAACTAAGGAACTCATCAATGAATTTGGCACAAAAACTGAGAGTACATACGAGTGTTTATACCTTTATAGATTACGCTCGTTGTATGGCTTGTATTTTAATTGCGTGGCCCTCACATTTATCATCATCATCGTCGAAATGAGTTCCGTCTGTTTTCATAATTATTTTTAAAAATATGCACTTGTTGTATTTATTATTATAAAAATGTATTATATAATTATCAATGCCAACTGTCTCTTATACAGTATGTATATATCGACAGTTAACTATTTATATCAATCGAAACGTATAAATAATAAATTATTCTAAAATTTTAAATTCTGTGTAATGGAAGGGTTTACGAACAATTCTATAAACCACATTATTCGTAGCTAAATTGGGGTTCAAAACAAAAATAAACTAAATTGCAAATAATTTGCGACTGGGTAAAATACTTATAAAATTAAAAATACTTAAGATAATTCATTCAAATAAATTATAATATAAAATATACTCACTATTACACAATTAAGCAAATTTTTTTATAAATTTTCAATGACCACAATGCATTATCCACGGCGGTAAAACAAGAGGCTCGGGACACACTCCATTACTCTGGCCAGGATGGATTCGGGATGCGGAATGCATCATGCACGCCATGAAAATGCCATGGGCCAACGATGTGTGCAATTTGGACAGGCTCACATATCGGAAAAGCCTCTAACCGAGAGTTTAATTGATAATTTTATGTCCAAAATTGAGACATAGAGCACTTATAGATAGGCGGTTATACATAGAGTGGTTAGCCAGGTGTATGAATCGGCGCATTGAATAATGCATTGTGGTCAAAGTGGTGAGTGTAAATTTATAAAAATTTGCTTAATTGTATAATAGTGAATATATTTTATATTAAAATTTATTTGAATGAATTATCTTAATTGTTTTTAATTTTATAAGTATTTTACCCAGTCGCAAATTATTTGCAATTTAGTTTATTTTTGTTTTGAACCCCAATTTAGCTACGAATAATGTGGTTTATAGAATTGTTCGTAAACCCTTCCATTACAC
>CAJPIZ010004305.1:0-10420 GCA_905368565.1 Medioppia subpectinata
AGCATACAAATAATAGCACACATTATGACCGGTCGGGAGACCTCTGACCCCCAATTCACTGGTGAAATACCATTTGATGGCAATGTTTAGCACAAGTGATAGATTAGAGTCCATTCATATCACAGACGGAAACAAGTCTTACATTCAATTCAAAGACAAACACTTAAAGAATTGGTAATTAAGTAATGTTTAAATAAAATAATTAAATTAATTAATCAATAAAATAATAATAAACTCATTAATGAATTCAATTAGAATAATGAATAAGAAATTACAAAATGCGTTAAAATTACAATTTTGTCAATAAAAATGGCCAAAAATAAGTGAACACCCGATGACTACCGGCCCCACTATTTATGGCCAGACATGTGGTCTACGGCCGTATCACTCATGTGTTCCCGCAATTGAAACCGACGGTCGCATCGATAGTCGCAGTCATTGAGCGGACATTTCAACCGTTTGTCCGCCAAATGTGTCAATCGGTGTCTTCCATATGCTTTAGATTCGGTGAACACTTTATGGCAGTCCTTGTAATCGCATCTAAAACCTCCCGATTGGCCATCGAATGCGTCCATACAATCGCTGTCACTGTCGTTGTCGTCAGTATTGTCTGAATCTATGATTTCTTTATAAGAAGAATCAGTGGATCCGTTAGACTCTGAGACCTGATATGAAGAACTCGTGGATCCGTTATATTCTGAGACCTCATATGAAGAATCAGTGGATTCGTTAAATTCCGAGACCCGATACGAAGAATCAGTGGATCCGTTAGATTCTGAGACCTGTTCTGAGGCATTGTTTTCGATCTCAAACATCTGATTATCATTCAAAGCGTTTGTCTCGTGAATGTGTCGCTTAAGAGCAAACTCTGCGGCCAATCCATCACTGGTCTCACGAGTGGACACAACTGCGGCCGAAGTATGCGCCCGATGTTTGTGTCCAATGAGTGACTCTATGCTGAGAAACAAATCATCACATTCTTCGCATTCATAGATGTCTTCAATTCTGTGTCCACTTATTATGTGTCCAATGAGTGATGTCTTCGAGAAGTACTCGCGATCGCAGTCTTCGACCAGACATTTAAACCTAAGCATCTGTTTGTTGGCCGCCATCGATGTGCCAACACTATCGCTGGTCACGTGTGTAGTCATGCTTTCATTGAGCCCATCGCTGGTGTCCAAGAGTTGGTCAGAAGTATCGCTTTGGTTGCCATCCATTGCGGACACCGAGTGGTCGGCGATCACAGGTTTAGTGTCAGTTTCGCCGGACATCACATCCAACGGATCCCATCGATAAGAGTGCGAAACAACAGCTGAATCATTGTCACCACTGATGGCCACAATTGGCTTCACTTCAATCTTGATTTTCTTGATGTCTTTGATGTCTTTGACATCTTTTATGTCTTCAAACGCATCACTAGTTTGTGTCCCGACTGTTGATACCATTGACGGCCGACCACTGGGTCTGTGAATCACGTGATGTGTCTGTGATTTGCTGTCAACTGATCCGAGTCTTGCATTATCTCTCAATTGTCGCTTCAATTCATTCAACTCTTCGGTCAATCGTTGGTTTTCTTCGTACAACTCTTCTACCAAATCATTGATCACTAATTCACACATATTTTGGTCACAAATGTATTAATCAATGAAATGATAGTTAAATGAAAACTTTTAATTCAATTGTATTTTCAAAACAAATTATTGAATGAAAACAAAAACATTTGATTCAATCATAGAAAACGTCCACAAAATAGTGAAACATTACAAACCCTATCAATGGTTAGAAATGCAATGCAAACACCCATTGAATCGTTGGTTACAGTAATTAAATAAATGATTAAAACATTTAATGATTTTGATTGCAATTAACAAGTTTTATATTTAATTTCATTCATAAAAAACATACATATATTAAAACTTTAAAACTACATAAATCTAATCAAATCAAAACTATTATTACATTTAAAATCACATTTTATAAACCGGTAAATCGATTGTATTAACGACTTTCGCCGCATATAGTTGCAGTGCAATTATATCTAGATCTCTAAGTCGGGGGGCAATTATATCCGGATAGAGTTGCCCTCAGTTCTGCTATCATTTAGGCATTTATCAAAATTCACATATAGTTGCCCTCAAACTCATATAATATCAAACTGTAAAGTTTGACTAAAAGTTTTTTTTGTAAATTATATGTGAGTTTTTAATATGGGGGGCAATTGTATCCGGATATAATTGCACTGGTTTAGCACTTTTGAAATTTGCTCAAAATCTTGATATAATTGCATGCAATTCTATGCGGCATAAGTCGTTAATTGAAAAATTAAATTAAAAACTTATTAAACTAATGATACAAATAGTGAACACATTTTTGACCAAAGCATACAAATAATAGCACACATTATGACCGGTCGGCGACACCTTTGGCCCCCAATTCACTGGTGAAAGCGTCGGCTATGATTGTGAAGTGCGGCCAACCTTTTGAACCGCTTATTACAGCGCGGGTGAGGGCACGGGTGGGGCCGGGAGTCCGAGTGAACCAATTGGTGACTGTTTAGTGAGTGTTCAACCATTCGGTGCCGTTTCGCGTGAGACTTAACCAAATCGTAACGATAGGACCGGTAGTCGCAGCCATCGGATGGACATTTCAGTGGTTTTTCTCCCGTATGTATGAAATGATGTCTCACTTTGTCTCGCAATTGTGTGAACACTTTCTCACAGCCATTATAATGGCATTTATATTGACTGCCGTTCGGCCGGTCATCGGGTGGTGGACTCACACCAGACAACTGGCCAGCGGTCGTCGTCGGCGGCGGTATATAAGGCCGGCCAACGAGCGGGAGGTGAGGGTCGGAGTCGTGTAGCGCGAGATCATCGGCGGTGCGAAACAGTCGACCGCAGGCCGGGAGTGGCCACGGATAGAGGTCGACGCCTTCGTGGCCAACACTCATGTGTTGCCGCAATTGATACCTCTGTTCGCATTCAAAGTCGCAGCCATTGACTACACATTGCAGTGGTTTAGCCGTCGATTGGCCATCGATTACATCGCTATATTCATCGCTGTCTTCGTCACTGGTGTCTGAATTGTCCAAATCGATGGTCACTTTACGCGGAAAAATAGTGGATCCGTTAGAACCAGTCTTGCGATTATCTCCAATCTCTTTACCACTCGTCTGAATGTCTGCATCTCTGGCAATAGGCTTATCATTAGTGGACACAACTATTAACTGATTCTCTCGATGTGTGTCTTCAGAGATTGAATCCATGCCATCATTGATATCATTGAAATCTTCGGTGATATTCCTCTCGCAATCTGAAGACCAATTCGATTCCTCAGAGTGTGAGAGATGTTGTGATGGATTGTCTTCACTTTCACCGTTGATGTGATGAATGTGTGGCTCAGGAGTGGATTCAGTGTCTGAATGCTGACCACCGATGGACTCATAAAAGGCCACAAATGACATCACTTTATGGTCGCTATCCGTGTGTTCATTAAGCTCTTCAACAGCCGATGGTTTGACACCAAATACCAACTGTTGGCTCAACTGTGGACTCGTATTAACCATCACTTCGGGTGCCAACGGAACCAACACTTGGATCAGTTGCGCTGAAGTGCCGACCTTTTGGCTCATCTCTGATGTCCGCAATGACGGCCTCTTTGTCTCATTTGCGGATCCGTTAGCTTTGAGGACGATTTCTGGGATCAATTGATTGGCAGCGGAATCGGCGGTCACTTCGCCGCCACTGCTATCGACCGCAACGTTATGTTTGAAAGAGGTTTCATGTCTTGAGAGCGACTCCTGAGTGACACATCTCTTGTCGCAGACATTATACACACGTTTGCAATGAATTTGATCCAAATGTTTGTGATATTCTTCCGGTGTTTCAAACCATTGATCGCATCCAAGGATTGGACACTCGCGTAGACTTCGGCGGCAACTCTTGTCCACAACTGATCCGAGTCTTGAATTATCTCTTAATTGAGTGTATTTTGTGTGCAAATCATTCAACTCTTTGGTCAGTCTTTCGTTGTCTTCTGTCAACACTTCCATCAAATCATTGGCCAATAAATCACTCATTTTTACCACAAATTAATCATTCATTCAATTAATTAATAAACAAAACAATTAATGAATGAAAACAAGTCTTAAGTCTTAACACAAATGCATAGAAAACGTGTTTTCATGTGTAAAACCTGTGAAACCCTATCAATGCTTACTCTCTATAACTGTCACCAAAAATATATACAAAACCCAAACGTTATTAATGTATGAATGAATGCAAACATCCATTCTATCAATGCTTAAATGATTTGTATTGAATTGTTTGACAAACGATTATCGTTAACTTTGAGAATTCCGTACATATGGAACGTACTTTATATCGCATATAGAGACCCATTGTATTCATAGTAACCATCATCAAATATATACAGTACATCATACATACAGTTACAAAAAATGTTAATGTAACACATTTAATGTTTAATTTTTATTAAAAACTTTTACATTTAAAAACATCGCAAAAACATTAACTCTAATATTAGGATAATTTTAATTTAAAAAAACACTTTCAATCAAATCATAAGCAAATGTATTACAAAACAATGTTTAAAATCATATTTAAAAATGAAAATTCAAAATGAATTAGAAAAGCAAATGCAATGAAAACCTAAAATAAATATTAAATGTAATAAAATGTTTACAAAATGACAATAAAATATTGAACTGAATTAAATATACGAAATGTTTGCACAATTTGAATGTGTTCTAAATTAACACTACATTTAAAAACAAAAAAACAGAGAAAAATAATGACAAAAAAACATTAAAAACAATTGAATTTAGTTTTATATAAGTATAAGGTATTTAAAACATCAAAACATATGGGAATTGAATTTATAGGTCACTAAATATTTAAAGCTTTTTACGGCAATAAGACTTTGAGCCGTAATTTTTTCCAATTGTAATGTTCTTTAGTTTCGGACAACTGTTCAACAGATCCTCGAAGTGATGATCATTGAGACCACATTTGCCGACAATGACAAGCGTTTGCAGATCAGACAGTCTCGAGATGTTGTCCAACGTTTCGACGCTAATCATGGAATTGATGTGAAAAATCCATAGGTATTGAATGCGTGGCCACTCTTTGTCACAACTGAACACCAAATTGTTGTCCACTTCGTCCTCGAGATATAACCTCAAATGCGTTACTCGTCGGCAGTGTCTCAACGGTTCCAATACTTTCCAATCGATGTCATCCGAGAGAAACAAATTCAATCGCTTTAATCGCGGGAAACGTGTCAACGAATCCAATGCCCGGACTTTCTGTTGGGAATACGAGTCAAAGCCGAGCGTCAATTCAATCACTTGATCGCAATTGACGCCAATTGTGACCAAATTGTCGGCCAATGAGATGTCGTAAAGCCATATGTCTAGCAATAGATGCCGTAATTGCGGTAATGCTAACAATTGTTGACCAAATTGTTTGAATCGCTGGTTATCGGAGTCGTTGATACCGTCGTAACCGTTACACCGGCTGTCATTCAACCGCGAAAACAGCTGATAGTTATCGCTTCGGCGGTATTTGAACGCAAAAGACGTCAATTTCTTCCCCAATAGTCCAGAAGTGACGTCAAAAACGCGGACCAATTGGTCGACAGTCAGCCGCGACAAGCGATAGCATTGAATAAATGTCTGGTCGTCTGTTTCACTCGAATAATCATCGATCAGTTCCAACACTTCGTTTCTGTTTGACAACCAATTGAACCGAATTTGTTGTAATTTCGGGAACAGATCGCCGATTGTGTCCAAAACATTGAGAATACGTTTGCTTTGAAGTGATTTCACTTCAATTCCTCGACAGTAAATGGTCTCAATGTTTGGACACATTTTGCCGATCGTTTTCAACGCTGCATTGATATCAATCTTCGCGAAGTCTTTGTGTTGAAGGAGCGGATCAGTGATATCGATGTCCACAACACTCGCGAAAGCCATTCGCAGGAACTGTTTCGACACAATTTGCAATCGAAACCGTTGTTTGAGTGGTATATAAGACAACACCAATCCATACAAGTCGTCACCAAAACGATCCAAAGAGTCCTTCGCGTGGATTCGTGTCTAAAATGCCATAAAAAACATTTAAAACTCAATTAAAACTCAATTACCGGTAAAACTGAAAGCGAAATACCAGTTGTCTGTCGAGACTCTGGTCCACAACGGATGATGTCTTTGACACCTTTGCCGGTCGACCGCCACCACTGCCTTCACCTGATCCGCGACCACTCAACTCGACTGAACGCTTGACCGCAACGGATGTCCCGATACTATCGGCGCGTGTATTCACCTCTTCATCGAGTCTTCGGTGGTCTTGTAATTGTCTGTTAACTGATGCCAACTCTTCGGCCAGTCTTTGGTTCTCTTGTCTCAACTCTTGCATCAAATCGTGTGACACGTGGTGTGTCTGGCGATCGCCATCTGATCCGTGGCTTTCATTATCTCTCAATGTCTTGTATTTGTTGTGAATTGCATTCAATTCTCTCTCATATGACAACTCGTGGCGAAGTCTTTGGATCTCTTGTCTCAACTCATCCACCGATTGATTGGTCAATAATTCACTCATTTTTGTCACAAATTAAGCATTCATTTAATTATTATAATTAAAACTTTTAATTCAATTGTATTTCAAAACAAATGAATGTTTTGAACGAAACGCTAAATCAAATGACAAATCATTTTTGAGACATTGAGTCAAACATTAATTACGTCCCGAATATAGGCTTCACTTTTCTGAGTAAAATTTATAATAATTTAATTTTTATTCAATCATTCATTGATTGTATATTTTATTTATTAATAAATATTAAGTTTAAAGTGAAATAAATAATTAAAAATATTAAGTATTAATTAATTGGTAATAAAAATCACTCCCAAAACCGGTTCATTAGTACACGTTATTAATGAATACAAACACTCATTGAAACCAATGGTTAATTGGATTTATTGGCGGTATTTATAAAAACCATTAATTGTTTTATAATTTTATAATAATTAATAAATTTTATTAAATTAATTAATGTTGTCTTAAAATCTTGATATAATCTAAAACCCATACGTTATTAATGAATGCAAACATCCATTTAATCATTGGTTAACTTATTTAGCAAACGATTAATGAATTAAATTAATATTTAAAACAATTAAATTTGATTTTATTGACAATTAATAATTTTATTAATGAATATTTCACTCCAATAATAACATTGGCTCTAATATTAGGTAATATTAGCGATAATTTTAATGTAAAAAACACTTTCAATCAAATCATAAGCAAATGTATTACAAAATAATTTTTAAAATTATATTTAAAAATGAATTAAAAAATTAAATGCAATGAAAATCTAAATTAAATACTAAATGTAATGAAATGTATATAAAATAAACAATAAACTATTAAAATGACATAAATGTGTTCTAAATTATCCCTACATTTAAAAACAATAAAATAGAGAAAAATAATGACAAAAAACATAAAAATCAATTAAATTTAGTTTTACATAAGTATAAAGTATTTAAAACATCAAAACATATGGGAATTGAATTTATCGGTCACTAAATATTTAAAGCATTTTAACGGCAATAAGACTTTGAGCCGTAATTGTCTTCAATTGTGATGTTTTTGAGTTTCGGACAACTGTTCAACAGATCCTCGAAGTGATGATCATTGAGACCACCATAAGTGCTGTATTTGGCGGCAATGATAAGCGTTTGCAGATCCGGGAGTCTTGAGATGTTTTCCAACGTCTCGACGCCAATCCTGTGATTGTAGTGAAAAATAAACAGGTATTGAATGTGTGGCCAGTCTTTATCACAACTGAACACCAAAGCGTTGTCCACTACTTTTTGGATATATAGCCTCAAATGCGTTACTCGTCGGCAGTGTCTCAACGGTTCCAATACATGCCAATCGATGTCATTCGCGAGAAACAAATTCAATCGCTTTAATCGCGGCAAACGTTTCAACGCATCCAATGCCTGGACTTTCTGTTCGGAATAGGAGTCAAAGCCGAGCGTCAATTCAATCACTTGTTCGCAATTGACGCCTATTGTGTCCAAATAGTCGGCCAATGAGTTGCCGTAAAGACATATGTCTAGCAATAGGTGCTGTAATTGCGGTAATGCCAGCAATTGTTGACCAAATTGTTTGAATGTCTCGTTATTCGTATCGTTGATACCGTTGTGACGGTAACACAACCTGTCATACAATCGCGAAAACAGCTGATAGTTATCGCTTCGGCGGTATTTGAACGCAAAAGACGTCAATTTCTTCTCCAATAGTAGTTCAGAAGTGGCGCCGAAAAGGCGGACCAATTGGTCGACAGACAGCAATGGATGGTATGACAAGCGATAGCATTGATTGAATGCCTGAACGTCTGTTTCACTCGAGTATTTGCCGATTAGTTTCAACTCTTTGTCTCTCTTTGACAACCAATTGAACCGAATGTGTTGTAAATTCGGGAACTGATCGCCGATTGTGTCCAAAACATTCAGAATATGTTTGCTTTGAATTGAAGTCAATTCAATTCCTCGACAGTAAATGGTCTCAATGTGTGGACACATTTTGCCGATCGCTGTCAACGCTCTGATGATATCAGTGTTCGCGTAGTCTTTGTGCTGAAGGAGCGGATCAGTGATATCGATGTCCACAACACTGGCGAAAGCCATTCGCAGGAACTGTTTGGACATAATTTTCAATCGAAACCGTTGTTTGATTGGTATATAAGACAACAGCAGTCCATACAAATCGTCACCAAAACGATCCATAGAGTCCTTCGCGTGGGTTTGTGTCTGAAATGCCATAAAAAACATTTAAAACTCAATTAAAACTGATTCCGAAATACCTGTTGTTTGTCGAGACTCTGGTCCACAACCGATGATGTCTTTGACACCTTTGCCGGCCGACCGCCACCACTGCCTTCACCTGATCCGTGACCACTCAACTCAACTCTGTTTTCGGTCTCAAAAGTCTGATTGTCGGTCAAAGCGTTTGTCTCGTGAATGTGTCGCTGAAGAGAAGACTCTGTGGCCAATCCATCACTGGTCTCACGAGTGGACACAACTGTGGCCGATGTGTGCGCCCGATGTTTGTGGCCATTGAGTGCCTCTGCGCTGAGACACACGTCATCACAATCTTCGCATTCATACATGTCTTCAATTTGGTGGCCATTAATCATGTGTTCAATGAGTGATCTCTTCGCGAAGTACTTGTGATGGCATTCATTGACCACACATTGAAACCCAATTAAATTGATGTCCACTTTGTTTGCGGCCACCGATGACCCGATCCTATCGCTGGTCACGTCTGTAGACACGTCCTCTTTGAGCGCATCCGTGCCGTTATCTCTGGCCACGAGTGATGTCTTCTTACGTTTCCTCAGTTTTGCCATTTCTTGGGATCAAATGAAGTGATGAATGGTTTGAATGAAATGTCAAAACAAATGACAAATCAGTTTTTGAATCACTTAATGAGTTAAACAGTAATTACGTCCCGAATATAAGCTTCACTTATGAGTAAAACTTATATAAATTTAATTTTTATTCAATCATTCATTGATTGTATGTTTTAATTATTAATAAATATTACGCTTAAAGTTAAAGAAATAATTAAAAATATTAATTATTAATTAATTGGTAATAAAAATCACTCACAAAACCGGTTCATTAGTACACGTTATTAATGAATACAAACACTCATTGAAACCAATGGTTAAGTGAATTAATTGGCGGTAATTATAAAAACCATTAATTGTTTTATAATTTTTATAATAATTAATAAATTTTATTTAATTAATTAATGTTGTCTTAAAATCTCGATATAATCCAAAACAGCGTTTTCTTTGCCGTTGGGAACCGTCTCGACGGCCACCACATCACCGGCTTTCAGCTCAACTCCCGGTGCCGTAAACCGAGTACTGGTGTCACCACAGGGTCTACCGTTTGGTAGACTAGCGTTGGCCACCCATTCACTCACAACCCTCTGACCCACGTATAGCTTGAAAGCTGATTGACCGTCATTTTCATCAAAATACTGTACGGCTATATCATAAGCACCGGCACCTCCTGTCCAGTCGGTCTGAGCCCTACACCCACTGGCCTTACACTCGACTGCCAGCGCACCCGACGCTGTCTCCCAGGGGTTGACCGTTAAGTTTACATAACCCGTCAAACGCATGGTCTCGGCCTCAATACGGCCCGAGTAGTGGCCGACCCGGTGCTGGTCGTCGCCTATGCCTGAGGTTTTGCTAAACCACTGACATATGGCGTCCCTCCAGACCACAGAGTGGCCGCTCTGGTAGTGTAGTTGTCGTGCGATCTCTTCGTACCGGCGCTCGTCTACCAGTCCTTTCAATGACAGCCAATTGC
>CAJPIZ010004306.1:0-10416 GCA_905368565.1 Medioppia subpectinata
ATATGTATGTATCCAATGGTAGAGTCAACGAAATAATACGAGATATAATATTTGCCAAAATGTTAAGCAAGAGTTAATCCAAATTTATAGCACTGTTGAGAGGGTTTTTGTGAGATAAAAACGTCTCACATTTGACTACATATTGCTTTTTTGGGCTCAAAATTACCTTCAAATGTAAGGCATTCGCACTAAAATTGTTTGCAATCAATGCTCATCTGCCGTATTATAAACGGTTTGCAAAACAAAATTTAACACTCGGTTTAAGTTCATTACACGGGAAAAACGCTTTGTTATTACAGTAATAAATAAATTTTGTGAATATATTTCTTTTGGTGGCAGAAATAAAATTGCATAATAAATGAAAATAATATTTAAAATTATTTTGTTTTTCGCCGAAAAAAATAGTTTATAATTACGAGCACTTTGTTGTGAAAAACAATATCAATGTATAAATGAGTGTAAATTTTTTCTTCTGATGTGAATTTCAATTCTTACGGTCTGTTCATCTCTGAAACTCGTATTGAATTAACTTAATATTACTAATGAGTTGTCGCACGCATTNTGAAAAACAATATCAATGTATAAATGAGTGTAAATTTTTTCTTCTGATGTGAATTTCAATTCTTACGGTCTGTTCATCTCTGAAACTCGTATTGAATTAACTTAATATTACTAATGAGTTGTCGCACGCATTGGCTATTAGTATGAAATGTGTTTTATTTTATTTTTTGTCTTTTTTATTTGCCACACAATTCAATGGCTTTTGTGAACAGTTTTTGGAAATTGGAGACCAGAATATAATGTCTAAAAATATAGTGAATTTTTTCTATTATTACATCTATTATGGACTCAAATAAGAAAAGAAGATTTTTAAAAATCAATACAAAAATTGTGTGTTTCAAACATATTATACTTCTTAAAGATTATATACTTTTTATATTAATAATGGATCCAAATATGGATCAAACATTTCATGAGTGCTTCAATGAGATTAATGTAGGTTTTTATTGAATGAGAATATAATATAGAAATCTATAATAGATTTTGTAATCTTTGAATTAATGATAAATAAGTTATTTTCTATTAATTATTTGGTTTTTAATAACATAATGTTAATAGATTTAAATCTAATATTAGTAACAATTATCCTGTGATTATACTTTAATGTTAGCGACGGGTCGTTGATCTTATTGACTATTGTATGAACACATATAGTATTATATTTTACTATATAATCCATATGTTATATCATTGAAAGTATACTGAATATTGTTATATATTACAGAATAAAAGGTCAGAGAGAGAGAGAGAGAGGATCAGCAGAAGTGTAGTAAAAATCAATTTCTCCTATAATTAAATAGATTTAAGTTAACTTTTTTGCCTGGAATTGAGATAATGTGTAGTAATGTGTTATAATGTGTTAAACGCTATTATAGTGAGTGCTATTGAGAGTACAGTTTTTTGTGAGGCACAAGAATGAAGGACTCAAAACTTGCTTATTATCGATCTGTCACACCATTCAGCTCTTAGACACATACATACATGTATTGTGCCATATATTGTGAATAACACACTGAATATATTTTATACCAAAACCTCATACAAATTCAATGAATATTCATGTGTACAGAAATGAGGGATGACTTGATTTATAAAAAAATAGCATTTATAAGCAAATCACTCCTCTAATCAACTATTATCTAAATTCATACCAAAAGTCTTTAGCAATGAATGCAATCTTTTTTAAGATCTTTTGTTTAGTTTTTGGGTTTTACGTAATCAACGAATATTTACGCAGAAAAAGTATATTTGCTTTACAACTAATTTAACTAAAAATATATTTATTTTAATAACTCTTTGAAGGTATATATTTATCAAAATGATTTTATAAACAATTTTGCTATTTGCTGTACTAAAAATTATGTTAATTTATTAAAATATACTTTGAATTTAAGCAAAAAATTGTGTTCTGACAAAACTATTGTCAAAATGTGACATTTTTTACAAACTTATGATTTCTTGAGATTTAAAAAAATTTGTTTATAAATTGAATATTTAATGAAGTGATTGCCTTATGATATAAAGAGTGCACACATTTCGCACACAAATACACACATGTTTTTGTCTGAATTTGGATTCAAGGATTACTTTTTGAAGTTTAACTAAACTGGTGCTCTGTTGTTGTAGTTATTTTTTCAATAATTTAAAGTCTACAATGCGTTTAAGTGTGTATTTTTGGTCTAAATATAGTTTAGTTGTGGCAAACATTGAATGCCAAACGCTTTTCCCCCTTAAAGCCAATTAGATGTCTGTTTGTGAGTTCTCTGAGGAAAAGAAAGTCCAAAACAAGATTAACGGAGAAGTTTGGCCATCACTGGCATCGCTGCCAATCCCTACCCCTAACACACATGCGATGCGTCCATAAAATTAGCGCCAATTCGTCGACTATTTCGCAGACATTTGAGATGCTTTTGGCACTAATGTGTCGACAGATGAAGAATATTTTGACATATTTTAACATAAAAACACATCAATCTATGGATTGACAAATTTTCTTCTCGTATTGAAATACAATATTTATTTTGAATTCATTTTCTATTCTTTTTTTGCGAATTGTTATTCTTGTTATTGGATTGAAACAAATTTAAACATAAAATAAAACACAAAGAATTGTTGAATATTCTGTGATTTCTGTCTATTCAAAGAATTCAGACGATTTGTTTCAGATGTGTGTGTGTGTGTGTGTGTGTGTGTTAGGGGTAGGGATTGGCAGCGATGCCAGTGATGGCCAAACTTCTCCGTTAATCTTGTTTTGGACTTTCTTTTCCTCAGAGAACTCACAAACAAAAATTTCTATGTTCTAGTCACGTGATTTGAATAAATTTTTCAGATAAAATATTTGATATATGGGACATCATTTTACCGTTTACAGATTTGAGCTAGCTCATCCCGTTTGGGAGATATTCCAAATTTACATTGGAAGAAACATATTGGCCGCCTAAATAATAAAAAATGGAAATTCATTTTTAATTGCATTTCTTATTCAAATAATCATCTCTTAATTGAGAGAAAATTCGTCTCTCTCTCTCTCTCTCTCTCTCTCTCTCTCTCTCATTAGTTTAAATACATTACATTTTGTTTAAATAATAATTTTATTTTATCTCAAGTAATATTACTTTTTTTTAAAAATTCTCGTTTGTCTGACAAGAAATCATTAAAACTGAAATACAGTGGAAATGAGTTGTATATGTAGTGGAAAGTCAACTAACCCTAAACGTTAAGCCCGAACCCCTTTTTCACTAACTTATGTATGGTTTTAGTCTATAATTTACTTACTTTTAATGTATTCTTCAGCAGTCAATGACACCCACAGTCTCTATACGAGAGAGAGAGAGAGAGAGAGAGAGAGACCAGACATACAGCACAACACAAATATACCGGTAATTAAAACCATAAAAATTGGGATCAAGTTAAGAGAGAGAGAGAGAGAGAGAGAGAGAGAGAGATTTAAAGCACTTAGAGTACATATTTATTAATATAATAATTATTATTTTATACCCACTTTTTCTCTGCCCAGACATCTTCTATGTATTAAATCTATTAATACAAAGTTTTTTTCTATAAATTATGAATTTATTTTCAAAGCTTCTTATCTATAAAATCAAACGAAACTTTATTTAAATAATTTTTTAATATACAGTATACACAATCGGTGTCTTGTTATTAGAGTCTGCCATAGATTTCGCTAAATATTACTTAAAATACTTGGTATAAAATGGCAATAATTTTAAGCCATGTTTGTCCTTAATATCTGTGAATTTTGTACTTATTTTAGGCATATTATTAGTGATAGTGTTTATTGAATTGTATTAACACAATAGCAATAAAAGTCGTTGTTATGATTTATTGTTATAAAATTAAATGCCCGTTGAATTCAAGCCATTAATTATTATTGAGAAATATATTCATATTTTTGTTACAGAATTGTGTTTTGAAATCAGTTGTGAATAATATATCCATTATTAATATTACTATACATTAAATTCAATGAATCCTATGATAAGAGCCGACACTTAAATATAACACAACAATAAATAAGAAAAGTCTTTTGAATTCAATTATACGTTAAATATGAGAAAAAATGATATTTTAAATGCTATTATATTATATAATCATAATAGCGATTGTATTGTTGATACCATACGTGAAAAGCCATTACACTTGACCACAAAAATACATTAATTGCGAAAACATAAAATGAAAAAGTTTATTTTTTGTTACTTTTTAGGTTATCATCACTTTGTTATATAATGTACAATACAGTATTGAGTAAATTAATTTCTAATGGTAAAAGAGTTATACTTTTCCCTATATTAAACACCACTAAATTTGAATATAATTATAACAAAATTGAGGAAAAATGAGTACAAATAGTGTTTAAAACAAAAACAAAAACTTTTTTTGTTGTTGATAAACTATATGACCGTCAAAATAGTGTAGAGTATAGTATTTTTAATGAACAAATTCTTATGCAACACATATATAACAGTCGTATGTTATTATTGTAAGGTATATGATATATACCGGTCCTAAATGTGTGACCATTTAGCCCATGTGTAAGGCATTGCCTGTCAGCGCATAAATACACTAATTGGCAAAACATTATATAATATTTAACATATAGTGTACTCAATATACAGTCCGTGTGTGTCTTTTGCTATCAGTTGAAAAACAGGTCAAACAAATAAAATGTATCCAAAAAATAACTAAAATTATTTACGTATTAATAAGTATTTTTCATTTTGGTGAAAAACATTATTACATATATAGTGTAGGGGAGAGATGTCTGAACGGAATATATAATATGGTAATGAAAATATTTTATTTAGTTGAAAAAACTACTACTAGTTTATAAAGTTTGAAGAGTTTACTTACGATGGCCTCTATTAGAGTCAAAACCGGCAATTGGTCTCACATTTTCGACCCCCCATTTCGGTCGAGAACTTGATCCCAATTTTTATGGTTTTAATTACCGGTATATTTGTGTTGTGCTGTATGTCTGGTCTCTCTCTCTCTCTCTCTCTCTCTCTCTCTCTCTCTCTCGACCATAAATAGTTAGGTCGACACACAATTGAATGTAAATTTTATAAATAAATTTCATGCTATTTTTGTGTATGAATTCCCGTCTCATCTCTTGTTTTTTTCTTCCTCTTATTTCTAATTA
Organism: Medioppia subpectinata; assembly: GCA_905368565.1. Lineage (NCBI taxonomy): Eukaryota > Metazoa > Arthropoda > Arachnida > Sarcoptiformes > Oppiidae > Medioppia > Medioppia subpectinata. The sequence continues at coordinate 5,225 of CAJPIZ010004306.1, forward strand.
ATTGATCGATTCTTTCATTCATTTATACATTCATTCATTCGTATAATGTATGGAAATATTAAATATAATAATGTAAACCTTTATATAATTTTTTATTCGTGTTATTGTTGTAACTATTTCTCTGCTATTATAATATGTTTTGTTTTGTTTTGTTTTAAAATTATATTTTAATTAAGGCATAAATTATAAGATTCTCTGCGCTTATTATAGTTATGAATATAAAAACCAAATGTTTTTTAATGTACATTATATGGGATGAACAACATTATAACTTAATTATTCGCCTGATTTTTGAATATTATTTTTAACAAAACACTAAAAATGAAAGAGTTTTGAATATTTTTAAAAACTTGTTTATAAAAATATTTTAATATCAAAAATATTTTTTGAAATTATATGTATTTCATATCAAAAATACAATATATGAGGGTTTGTTAAAATTTAATACTATCTAATATATTGAATATAAAAGATATTTATTCCCAAAAATAGATAAGACTTACAATAAAAGTACAATAAATTCCAATTTTACGAATTAAAGTTCCGATAAGTCCTTTGATTTTAAAGTTATTTAATAATGTTTTCAATCGTATTATAAAAAATTGAAAATGTTTTTCATTGTATTTTATATAGAGTACAGTATATTAACTGGTATTTGTAAATGTATTAACTGTAGCACACATTTCATATAATTTACGATCCTATGAACTGGAAAACGAGTTTTGCATCTCTTTTCTTATCGACTATTGTTTCAAATAATGAAATATTTAGGGTTTGAGACAATAATAACGATAAATAAAAATAAATAAAAACCAAATCTTCAGATTAAATATCCATTCAGTCGTTCATGTGATGAGAACTTAATATTATATATTATATAATAATGTAATGAATAAATTCCTATCACAACAACAATTCATATGAAACACACAAACCCTTATCTAAACACCAGATCACTGGCTATTGAAACATCAATTGTCTTAATCCGGAAATAATTTTATTAAATGCAATAATAATAATAATAAAATAATATAGTTTTGATAATTAAACATAATAAAACCACTAAAATGTGTTCACCATTAATAGGGGAACGGATGGGCACAGGTAGTTGATTTTGCACAATAAATACTATGTTCAACAGTATTATTAGCAAAACATGTGCAAATAATTGTAATTTAAAACTGTATAAGTTGTGTAAAAACTATACACATTTATTTAAGCCAATAATATCGAAAATATTAACTTTTTAATTATATACAAATTTATTGCTATAAATCTTAACACTAACACAATATTAATAAAAATAACTAGAATATTTTAAGCCTATTATTGAAATACCAATATAAATTTTATATATTTTAGTTCCGATTCGTTAAATAATTATGATAATTAGTTATCAAGTAAATTATTATAAATGTGTTATTATTGATGATCCGTATTATAAAGTAATTGACAAATGAGTTACTGTTATGCAATGTTTCTCATCCGGGATTCAATACGGGGTAAGACTGTCATCAATATAGCTCTTATTAAATACCTTACGATCTCTCTCTCTCTCTCTCTCTCTCTCTCTCTCTCAATATGGGACATCATTTTACCGTTTACAGATTTGAGCTAGCTCATCCCGTTTGGGAGATATTGCAAATTTACATTGGAAGAAACATATTGGCCGCCTAGATATTTGTTTATTTAATCTCTTTCTAAATTTATTCAAATTTAAATATAAACAAAATTAACCGGATCATCTTATTTATTTTATTACCTGTCTTCAGCATAATCTTCAGCATATTTTATGATATTTTATTTCATTTCAAAACTACTCTTTAAACTGACGATAAATTTCTACCAAAAATATAATCAATAAAATCACTCAGAAATACAGGAATTATTTGTTAAATTTCTAAAATCAAATTTAGAAAACTAAAAGTAAAAAATATTAAATTAACGTTTGATTTAGTATTTGTGGGCAAATATTTTCTGGTTTCAAAACATACCGAAAATCTCTACTCAATGTCTTTGGAGTAAAAACAAAACACTGAAACCAAACACAAAAGCATCTCAAATGTGTTTCTCATTTCCTTTTCATATTTATTTAATATTAAGTTTTTAGTCAACCCTTAAATGTATACTGTTTTGTGTAAACCCATTATTTCAAACGTACAGTTCTTTCAGGATATCATATACAGTACACTCTCGTTGTGTTTACAATAATTATCTTAATTAAACGTACTAGATCTCACGTTACCGAGTGTCCAGTATAGTGTTTGCATTAAGCAATTAAATTTGCCATGTATAAACTTAGACTTTTGAGAATCATGGCAAACATTATATTTACTGTGTAATGTCCATTAAGGTAAAGTACTTTATATCATAAAATAATTGCGTAATTAATATAATATAAAGAGGAGTCTATTTTCTCTTCAATTCTCTCTCTCTCTCTCTCTCTCTCTCTCAACACATAACAAGTCAATAAAATCTGAAAACACAGTTTGTATGTCTCATCCATTTAGTGTGTTATAGAAAAATAAANCTCTCTCTCTCTCTCTCTCTCTCTCTCTCTCTCTCAACACATAACAAGTCAATAAAATCTGAAAACACAGTTTGTATGTCTCATCCATTTAGTGTGTTATAGAAAAATAAAACCCATTTAAGACATCAATAGATACTAATTAAAAAAGTGTTTGTTTTGACTGAAAATAAAAGCATTACTTGAATTGTTTGTTCATTAAAACAATATTTAGAATTTTCCTAATTTTATTTTTTAAGACAAAGATATTGTGTAAATATTGTGCAGTAAAAGGTTCTTGTATTCTAATACTTTTCCTTTTATAACTAGACTATTTAATAAAATGTTTAAAAATATATTTATTTATTCACAAATTATAAATTATGAACTAATAAACCATTTGAAATTGAATTAAAAATAAAGTTACATTTCCCAACAATCATGAACTTGAACTAAATAAAAATTTAAAATTATTTGGGATGTGACTAATTAATTGATTTTAAAAACTTTGCATTCAATTAAATCCCAAATGTATTATTAATTAGCATTCAATCATTTTGTGTGGTTTTCATGGAAAACTATATTACAAAATATAGTGCATTAATTCAATCAATCAATTTTAAAAAATATTTTACAAAATGAAATTTAATTATAAATTAATTTGCTTTAAGGGGACACATGTGTGCACAGTATACTGTATACAGTGTATGCAAATTTAATACAACCAATATCTAAACATTAATGAAGCAAAAAAACAACATGCTATAAAATCTAAAACACAATTATTGTATAATTATTGTATTAATTGTTATTAAACAATAATGTGTTTCAAGAATGCGACAAAAAACTATATTGTAATGAATAAAAAAATCAATCAATTCATTATTACTGATAATTACGTTAAATAAGTCGTTATCTGATGTCTGATTATGTGAAGAGAAAAAACTTATTTTCCGATATATAATAGCTATTGAATTAATTAGAGGCAACTTTATGTCAAACAACATAACTTACTACTCGATAATAATAATGAAATATTAATACATTTATAATATGCTTCAAAATCAATAATTAGAGGCCCGACTATGTATGGCAGACACCGGGCGGTGATCATTGTATACAATAATAGAGAAAATAGTAATCAAATTTAAATTTTAAGGTGTGTTTAGATATTTTTTTTGAAGTTAGAAAATTATATTTAAATTATGCTTAAAAATCAATAATAAATATATTTAGTATCAGAATAAATACATTTTCCGGTCATTTTGATCATACGTTTGCATACATTTTATATCCTTGTATTCAGCCATCAATTCAATTACACGATATCGTTAGAAATGTCATGCATTTTAAAGATTGTATAAACGTTTTGGGCCTCAGTTTGACATTTAATGTCATAAATTGTGAAATACTTGAATAAATAGTGGTATGGATTGCAATGGTTTTAATAAGAGTCTGATTTAAATCAATACATGTATGCATTTTGTGTGTATTTTTAGTTTTTGCTCCAGAGATCGGTCATTGAAAACTTCACTCAATTTTATTAAATGTTATATTATTTTTACGAAATATATGTGTATTTAAATCACGTAATATTAATGTTTGCTTTAAATAGTCAAGTATTAAATGTCTACCAATTTTGACGGTATTTTTAATATTAATAAACCACAAGTGTTTGAATACTTATTGAATTTAACGCTCATTTGAGTATTATCATCAAAATATTACATTAAAATAACAGATTTTAATGAGGAAATTGTTTGAAAACCCAGAAAATACATTAAAAATAATAGATAAAGGGCACACAACAGAAAATATAATACAAAATACTGTATTTTATTGTTGTTTGATATCAAGAGTAGGAATAAAATGAATGAATAACTAAATGAATGAAAAGAGATCTGAAGTTCAAAGTGTAGGAGAAGTAAGAAATATTTCAATAATAATCTGTTTGAAAAATAATAAAAAACACACAATTTTTGTAGTATTTATGTTATTCAACAAAAATTTGGGATTCATTCTCATAGATAACGATTGATATAACGATAATATTATAATACAAACAATTTCTTTGAGTAAAAACAAAAAATTTCTCCAAACATTTATCTTAATCTCAAATCGTTTTGGAAATTATTTTACATACATTTACAGTATTGTTATTTAACAAAATATAAATACATGGTATTCAGCGATTTGATGGACAGGGATGTACTGGAGATATGTCTGGAAACTAATCAGAAATCTCAATTTAGCGCAGCATATAATTGATATTTTCAACTAAACTAAACAGGGTCAGTTTCTAACAAATATGTTTGTGAATATATTAGATGATTATCTCATTTACCGTATTTCTCAACATTTGACATATAATAGAAGAGAATATAGTTTTTATAAATATTATAATAATTTATCATAAAAAGCTATTTTTGCATTTATTATAGTTGTAATACAATTGCGAAAATGATTTGTTTTGATTTTGCTTTTTGTTTGCTTTATGTTTGGCTTTCATACAAATAAATGTATGTTTCAAACAAAACAGAAACACATTTTGAAAACAGAATTGAGTAGAAAAGTGATTGTCAGCGGAAAAGGATGTCTGAGAAAAAACAATAAAATTCAAGAATCAATTTTAGGCAACAATAGACACACAACGAGAGAGAGAGAGAGAGAGAGAGAGAGAGAGAGA
>CAJPIZ010004308.1:0-10412 GCA_905368565.1 Medioppia subpectinata
TGCAACGTTTAATTACCCATCTATGATTAATTATTCGCAATGCATATCCTGTTTTTTGGTTAATTATTAGTACTTTTGACTTAAGAGTGTAATGTCAATATTGGATAATGATAATAAAAAATATCAAATAAAATATACACTGGTATTATATAGAGATTAGAGTCTGACTCATATTTTGTTTAATGGTTTATTAAGATGTATTAATAACATACAGAATGTCCATAAATCTATGGCAGTCTGTACTAATGTTAATGTTATAGGATATAATAATTTTTTTTAATAATATCATTTTAACATATGAACATTTAATTTAAATTACCTATAAAGATTGTAATAATGTACCCTTTGTTATTAATAAATTGTTTTAATTTAGCACTCTTATGACTGTTAGCGAAATATAGTAAAACTCGCATGGCTGTATTTTTGACTCAAAAAATTAAATATGTCTTAAAAATTTTATAAGCCTTTAATTTAGGCTTTAAAAAAATTGGCAAGCTTATATTTTCATAAACTGGCATAGAAAATATAACAATAAAAATATATTGTAAGTAAATTTCAATGTGTGTTATTAAATTTAAAGTTTTGTTAAAAATTGGTTTTATAAATAACCATGTCATCATTTTTAAATTATAAGCCCACATTAATTTATATTTAATAATAATTAAATAAAGTACTAAAAATATGTCTAATTATAATTCTATTAGGTAAGCGGATACTATAAATTAACCTTTAATACTTTTAAGCTTTTTAGTGTTTGTTAAACTACTGTAGAATTATTTATTTATTTATAGTATAATGATTAAATTAAAATACATAATGTATTTATTTATTTTCTAATTTACCTTTCATATTTTATTAATCATTCTTATAATTAAAATACAATACATATAAGTAATATAGGTTTGTTTCAAGATGAAATTTTTATAAAAATTTTAAACTAGTTATAACTAGCAAATGATATTCGTTGTTACAAGTTACTGTAACACCTAATGTAATTTAATAATTATTTTAACCAAAAATTCTTTAAATAAATTTTTTAATAAAAACGACAAATTATAATTTTGTCAAGAAATACTTTAAAATGTCGTTCTAAATACTTGGTAATAATAATATTTAATGGACATTTTTATGACTAGATAAAATGATTTTATAATAAAAAAACATAATAAAATTTTATTCTAATTGTATATAATTAAATATGTGTTATAAATGAAGCATCTTTATAATATGAAAATATTAAAGTTCATATATCATTAAACCTATATTTAAATAAAACATAACACTATAACATTTAACACAATTGCAATGCTTTAAAAATGGTCACGGTGATGATGGAAATTATCGTAAACATGCTAACATAGACGGTCGCACCGGCACTAGGTTTGGCATTAAATTTGTGTCCGGGCGCTACAGTTGAGCAACCCTTAGCCTCTTGCGCTAATTTACATGAATCTAGCATATTTTCCATCTTTAACATAAACAAACATGGTTAATTATTTATACATAATCAGCATGATTGTTAAATAAATATTATTTAATAGCCATACCGGGAAAGTATTACAGACTTCAGTCCGGAGATCAGTTACAGCCTTAACATTACGCTTGCCATTGATTAGCACAATTGGTTCCGTAGCTAATCAAAGTTGCAATTTAAACAAAATAATCAAAAATTATTAATTAGATTGTTACCATTTAATAATTAACAAAAATTACCCTCGGTAATTAGTGGGTATAATTGACTGGTTGCACCAAACATCTTGTTCATATAGGCGTTGCCATCTGCGCTATCATTGCCGGCACAAGTGATATAAGTTTTATTATCGATGTCGATAGAAGTAGTTTTGCTGACACAATAGGCCACTTTGGCCAAGGGATCAGTCATCGTAGTGTTTTGACTAATGCATTGAATAATAAGGAATTGTTCGTGCTGTTTCAAATGGTCTTGGTGATTTTTTGCTATACATGCCTGTTTGGTTAATACAAAACAAAATGTTAATTTTATTGTGTTGTGTTAATTTTATATGGTATTAAATCTATATATTTTTATGTTATTAGAGTTAGTGTTTAAAACAAGGATTACTCAGCGATGGTATATTTTTAACCACAACTCGGGTGATGCTCAAGGAATTAACTAATTTAGCATTATTCATTAATTTAAAAAACATTTTAATTCTATAAACCACATTATTTATAAATAAATTGTGGTTAAAGTATACTCACACCCTCTCAGCTCTCTTAAATATACTCACATGAAGTCTGATAGTCATGCAGTCATTATCGCCTTGTGGACACAAGTACTGAGTTTTATTATTGACCCTGGTCTTGTTTGCCCTGCCCCATGGTATAAACTCAATCATAATCCTATTTTCATCCTGGTTATTACCAAATATAAAATTGTTTAATAAGTTCCACCCATACCAAAAATAGTTAGTTTCAGCCATAACATTTTCGGTCACCTGTGATTTTATCATGTCATAAATACCACGTACGTTACCCTCGCTGTTGAGCGCCATAAAATCAATGAATCTCTGAGACAATGGTGAATAGTAGACCTGTACAATGATCACAGGTAATTTTACGGGTACGGGGTCAGTCACATTGGCACAATCGATCGGCCTATTGGTCTTCTACAACGCGGTGCAATACTATTGATTTCTGTAAAACTATGATTACTTTTAATCTAGATAATATTTAGAGTTAAAATTTTGAATACTTATGACATTATATCTATATTTTTCATTTAACAAATAATTTAATTTTAATATGGCGTTAATCCGGCGCTAGATTATTTCAAACAAGGCGTGTGGTCATTTAAAAACACAAGGTCAGAGCTTTACATGTTAAAGCGTCATAGCATATTAAGCTTAAGATTAAGTTTTTTAATTACTTTTCATCGTTTTTCTTAATTAAACCCGATTTTTGTTGTCTAACTTTAATTTATTTGATGGATAATTGTTTAGTGATACACAATGTTTAGTTCAATGATGTTTTTCAAGGCATAGAAGACATTATTGGTAAAATATTGACCAATTTAGACCTTGATTGGTTTTTTAATTGTTTAAATTCTAAAAGTGATTAAATTTGACAATACTAGTTATTAATTAAGTTTTTATCAAATCATGACATATATATTTTTAAAGGTGCTTTGTTAAGCTTTAAATCAATATATAAATAAGTGATCTAGACCCAATAATAATATTTTTAAAAATTATTTAAGTTAAACCATATGAAAATTAATAGTTTTGCACCAAATTGTACAATGATGAAATTAAAATATTTTTTGTTATCCAACCAATGCATTCTATTGAGGGCATTTCATTTCATATAGTGCTGGCTAAAATAATGCTACTATTTTACTAATAAGTAAGTTATTTCACTTACCGGAATGGCCAAGCACACTTGAGTTTTAAGGTCGTCCACCGCTGCTGTATTTACCACACCATTGATCACAACCATCGGCGCTAACGAGTAAGAAAGAATGTACAAAATAATACTAAAATATGTGTACAAAATAATATTAAATTATAATAAAAATGGTAATTAAAAATCACGCTGCTTATTATCATTAGTACCATCATCTAACTTATGCCAACTATTAATTGCGTTATAAGCGCCAATTGTCTCCTCCATACAGCTGTTCCCATTGGCACCTGGGCCGGCACAGCTCTTGAGTCTGTCACCTACCGCCTGATCACTAGAGTTGGCACAACTGTTTACTCTATTCCACGGTTTAGTTAACCAATCGTCTTGGTCTGCGGTGCATGTAATCATGGTGTACTTGTCTATGTTATTGTATTGGCCACGTGATATACAGGCCTATTTTGAGTTATTCAGATAATTAAAATAGATAACTGCTATGCAAATTATTTTTGACTATGGTTAAGTTAAAAATTCTACTCTCTCTCTCTCTCTCTCTCTCTCTCTCTAATTATTTATAATTCACACTTACATGAAGTCTAGTGGCCTTACATTTAGACTCGTTTTTTGGACACTCGTACATAATTACATCATGTGTTTTTACCCATGGTATAAAATCTACTTCGAGCGTAAACTTAACAGTGGTTACGTTAGTGGCAGCGATCTCGATCATGTTATAAATTCCCGATTCAAACCCATCTTTGTTGGCCTTTAAAAAGTTGATCGCTTTTTGACTATGAGGTGTGTAATACACCTGTACTCTAACAGCTGATTTTTGAACGTTGGAGACCAGGATCTATTTGTAGTACAGATTATATCTTAATAGATTAATTAAAAACAAAGATGTTATTTAATTTAAATTTATTTATAATGATATTTTAATTACTAATTTTATTTATGTTTATTTATTTGTATTCAAATAGTGTAAATTATATATGTAATATGGTAGTTTACCGGTGGTTTGCTGGTGGAAGTGTTTGCTGTTATTAACATAAATTGTAAAATTAAAAATATCACCGTGGCACAAATTAAATTCATTGTAAAACTTTAATGATTTTGACAAATAATTGTTGCTAATTGTAAAAACAACTATTTTTATAACAATAATCTTTAAATATCAAACTTTATTAACGAATACTAAATTGAATAAAAATTTTACATTCAAGCTTTATATAATGAGTTATATAATCTATAATTATTTTATTTAAAAACTCTATCAATGAATCATGATAATTTGATTGTTTAAAGTAGACCAAAAACATAAAGCTATAAATATTTTTGATAGCTATTTAGAAATATATTTATTTGTCATCATAATGTTGAGCAAATTTATTTTATCAATATCATACCATAGATAGTATACCGGTTAATATTATTGCATTTATGGTTATTGTTATCAAATAACATATATGGTAATTTTACGTATAATACCAAATTAATATAATTTTGTTAAATTATGCGTGCTCTAAAAATTACAGCAAATTAACAAAAAATGATTTTAAATAAATATAACAATTTTTGAATATTTTCTAAAAATCTGCTAAAGAGATCTCTATTAAAACTAATCTTATATCAATCGTTCATAAATACACAAATAGATTAATTATGTTAATGCAATTAAATAGTTCATAATTACGTTAACCACCAAATACAATTATGATAAAATATGGTAATTTAATAAACTTTAAAATGCATTATTATAATAAATGTAGGCGTACTTATATAAAATGGCAATACGATTTTTCTTTAAAATAATCTTTACTATGGTCAGTAAAAAATTAATATAACCCCAAATATGTATTGTCACTTTATTTTAAAATATAAAAACTTTCAAAATATAAATTATTTAGAAATTAATTAATTTATGATGTTTAAAAAACAAAAGTATTAATTTTGTATTGCACATTAATGTACTTAATTATTTTCCACTACGTTATTTTGAAATAAATGCCCTATTTTTGAACAAATCATTGTTTTAATTGAAATTGATTAATGTGGTTCTGGGAACGCAATTTCCTAAATTAATCATGATTATAACGTGTAAATAATATGTTTTTAAACTATTTGTTAAATTAAAGTGCAGGTATTGGTAAAGGTATTTTTAGGGCATATTGTTAACTAATTTAATTCATTTTAAATATCCTAAATGTTAATTTAATTTAAATATAATTAAATATTTGTCTTTTGAAATGCTAATATAGTTAATAATAAATATACAAATGCTTATATTTATTCATCTAATAAACAAAATCTTTTATGATGGTGGTATATAATCATTACAATAAGCCTTGTAAAGCTTGTAATAATATAAATTAAACTTTGATTAATTACTATTAATACAATTCTATCATTAAAAATATCATCAACAATTACACAAATAAAGGCAATATCAAAGCTGTAGCATATTTTAAAATAGCAAAAAACAACATCCTTTTCATTTTATAATTAGTTATAACATTGACATTCACTCTGGATCTAGTTGCAGGCAAATGTCCAAGTGCATGCGAACAATTAATTAACTTTTCACGCACTTTTAAAAATAATTTTATATTGAAATACAGATTATAGCAAAAAAAATAACATATAAATAGATGTAAGACTCGGATAGCAATTCACTCAACAATTGATATCTGGATAATCAGATACAGTAAAGCAACAAAAAACAACTATGCTGAGAATCGCAACCTTAATTAGTGTTTTGGGCATGATCGCCGCCCATCACATACCATGTAATATAATAATCTAACTTTAACAAAACTTAACCCATACATATATAACCAACATACAATTAAATATTTATCTACTTTCTATTTCACAGTCTTTCTGCCTATTGGCCCCGGCGTTGGCACCACTGGAGGAGCCGGCAATCCTTTGAACGGTTTCCTACAGCACTTGAATGCCAGCCGACAGGCACTGGAGGGGCGACTCCGGGAGGCGGGCGACCACTGGCGGCACGAAATCGAGGGACTAATAAACGGTTGTCATCACCAGAACGGCACTCAAACGCCAGCGAACGGAACCGAAACTCCCGCTAACGGAACGGCACCGGCCGCCAGAGCTACCCGAGCCCTTACGCTGCCCTTTAGTTTCGGCGCTCATCACCAGCAAAACCAAAACCAAACCACCTTTGTAGACACCCTCCTGACCCGTCTGAACAGCACCCGACAGGCCGTCGAGTCTCGGCTCTGGGAGGCCCCGGCCAGAGTCACCCGAGCCCTGCACTTGCCCTTTAGCTTCGGTGCCCAACACCAGCTAAATCAGACCGACTTTCTGTCGCACCTAAACGCCACCCGACAGGCCATCGAGAGCCGACTCCGGGAGGCCAGCGCTCACTTTCGTCAGCAGTTTGAGACATTGGTAAAAGGCTGTCATCACAACACCAACGGTACCCAAACCCCGGTTAACGGCACTGTTGTTGCCGCCGTCCGGGCCCCGCGAGCACTGACCCTGCCTTTCGGATTCGGTGCCCAAAACCAGCAAAACCAAACCGAGTCGGGCTTTTTGGACGGCCTCCTGTCCCACCTGAACGCCAGCCGACACGCCGTTGAGACCCGTTTCCAGGAGGCGGCCAACCATTTCCGCCACGAGTTTGAAACCCTGTTTAATGGCTGCCATAAGGGAGTGAACGGCACCCAAACCCCCGTTAACGGTACCGAACCCGTCAGAGCACCACGAGCTATTATCTTGCCATTTAATTTGGGTGCCCAACAGCAGCAACAGCATCAAGGTATTTTTGATGGATTGAAAAGTCGTTTCAACGCCACCCGACAGGCCCTGGAGTCCCAGCTCCGGGAGGCCGGCGAGCACTTGAGGGCAGAGTTTGACAATTTGTCGAAAGGCTGTCACCATGGTGTTAACGGTACCGCTCCCGTCAACGGTACTGTTCCCGTCAACAACACTACTGCTCTTTAAAAATACGATATTATTTTACTAAACAACCATCTTGATAATAGAAACACTAGTTTAAGTTTAGGAATTTATTGAAATATAATTTGTTTTAATCATATTATTTATTAAATAAATTACGCTTTTATATTGCAAATTGGTAATTTTATTTTCCGTCTAATTTTGTTTTATTAATTATTTTAATTTAATTTGTTTAATATAAGTAGCTATAATAAATTATTTTGTAATTGTTTATTAAAACTTGATTTTAGATTAGTTAATGTTTTAAAGCCAAAACTCGAATAATTATTTATATTATAACTATTTAGAAGAGGGTTTATTATTATTTGTTGATAATTAAAATATAAGATATGACTTAATAATAATAATAATTAATATTGATTATTTTCAATTATACAAAACAGCTGGGAACGAATTTGGTTTGGAAATTATAAATTTATTTATATATAATCTCTATAATATACAATTATTCCGATCAAGTCTCTCTCTCTCTCTCTCTCTCACACACATAAAAATATTTAACAAAAAACTGTAACAAAACAATTGCTATGAAATTGTGAACATAAATGATTTTTACTGATAAATGTTTGCATAGATTTAAGATTAAATTTAAATTTAAATTATAAGAGTGTGTAAAACAGCTGTCAATGAGAGTGTGTATCAAATATGAGCTCAAAGAGTGTGTATAAAAGGACTAAAAACATAAAGTACCATGATACAAAAACAGCGCTATAAATGGTTAACCAATTAAATAATCATGATTAAGTGTATGATAGCCCAAAAAGTCCTTTTGTCATTTAAAATTTATTATTAAAATATATTTGTTAATACTTTTCTATGTTCAATTGTATTTTAATAAATTGACCATTATAAAGATCTCTTGTCAATTAATTTGATCAAGTTTTAGTTAGAGTTCCTATTAGTTTACAACATGCAACTATTTGTAATGCATTTTAAGGTGGCAATAATAGTTATCAACTGCAGTTTGTTCACATAGATCACTGCTGAATAATACTTCAGTACTAGGTATGTATATAAATTATTATGGTTAAGGTTAAAAAGTTTATTCAATTTTTTAAGTTATAAGTATTTATATTTTGATAATGCAAACAATTGTTGTGCAATATATGGTTTTATTACACTGTAATTTATCAACATCAGACTCTGAATCTGGGCTAGTAAATATGATTTTCAATGATTATATTGTTTACATAAATCTAATTAACGCAATTGCAAATTGTAAAAGCATTAGATTAATTAACAAAAAATAAAATAAAATATTAAAACGACACAGTAAAATTTTATATACTTTCAATTAATTTAGTATGTCATATTATATGACAGACAACCTTGATTAAATCAAAAACACCTACATTTATATAAAGCAGTTGTATTTTATTGACATAATACAGAGCATATTAATTTGCATATAAACACAATACAGTAAAACACACATCATCAAATAAATTTTAATATTAACATAAGATTAAACATTTATGAAAGGATTATCCTGATTCATATTAATACAACTGTTAAACGTGATCATATGCTAAATTAACTATATACTGTAGATAAGTAATAAAATTATAGCATAAAATAATTTAGCATATTTATTAGGAAATACTGTAAATATGAATGAACAATGTTGACATTGACACGATTGTAATAGATATTATTTGTTTAGATGATGATGGCAAAAATATCTTTATATTATAAGTTACATGGAAAAGAGATCAACATTAATATTTTCAAATCACCTTATTCAATTTCAACAAAAAACAACAGTTAACTATAATGTCTGTATTATTGCGAGACATAGAGACCGCGGCCAACAAGAAGTTGGATCAACCGCTCAGGGATTACCTAAACCGGGGGGCTATGGATGACGTGACACTGAGGGCCAATCAGGAGGCGTTTAGTCGCCTCCGTATACGACCCCGATATATGGTTGATGTGTCCCATCGGGACCTCACTGTACAGGTGTTGGGCCACAGAATACGTGGGCCCATATGTGTGTCCCCTTTCGGACTCAACCGCCGGTTTCATCCCAACGGCGAGTTTGAGACGGCAAACGGTATATGTTTTATGTATTTTAAATAAATTATAATTAGTTTTGTTTAACTATAAATAATTTTATTTATGAACATTAGATAAAACTTGTTTATTAAAACTAAAAGAAAAATATTTATATATAATTTGAAACAAAAAATTAATAAATTTGCTATTGTTTACAACTAAACGGTAGCGTACACTAGGTACTTATGAAATTACGTTGTAATCAAATTATAAGTTACTTGACAACTCAATAAATATTTATTAGCTATAAACTATAACTTTAGAATAAAATTAAAATTAAAATTGTAACAGCCAAAAATATATCAATTTACATTTGACACTATAATCAAATTTAAAATATTTTTATAATGACCAGGTGTGGCCCAATTTGGCACAACAATGATTGTGAGCAGTGGTTCATGTGTGACACTGGAGGAGATATCAACCGCCGAACCGGAGCTAAACAAATGGTTTCAAATGTTTATATATAAGGACCGGCAGATGAGCGCCGATATGGCCCGTCGGGCACAGGAGGCCGGCTATAAAGCGCTTGTGTTGACCGTCGATCAGCCGGTGATGGGTCTCCGGTATTATAACATGAAAAGCAATTACACGGATAAGGATGAGAGGGTTAACTACAGGCCCTATAAGACAACGAAAGACGTGGCAATGGATGCGGACTGGGATGATGTAAAATGGCTCAAGAGTCAGGTGCGCATACCGTTGGTTATTAAGGGTATACTGACCGCAGAGGACGCGCGGCTGGGTGTGGACAGTGGGGCCGACGCTATACTGGTGTCCAATCACGGCGCCCGACAGTTAGATGGCGCGCCCGCCACTGTATGTATTGACAACAATGTTAATTAAAAATCATAATTACGTTTTGTTATGTTTTTAATAGTTAGAAGCGTTGCCTGAGATCGTGGCAGAGGTGGGCCGCGAGTGTGAGGTCTATCTGGACGGCGGTGTCCGCAGCGGTGCCGATGTGTTCAAAGCCCTGGCATTGGGCGCGCGGGCGGTGTTTGTGGGCCGAC
>CAJPIZ010004309.1:0-10411 GCA_905368565.1 Medioppia subpectinata
CACGGTTTGACTACACGCTGAGAATATCAATGAATGCGAGTTATGGGTGGTCTACGAGATCAGTCTCTTCTTCATCACCACATCCTCACCACCACTACTACTACTCATACAATGTCTTCACAAAAAACAAAGAGATAATACCTAATGATTGGATCAGATCTGCCTCTAAAATGAGACGAGAATAGAATCACTACTTTATTATAACATATAATATCGAAAGAAATATTGTTTTTGTGTTTTATATTTCAAGATTTTGTGACTTAAAAATAAAAGTATTAAAATAATATATTATTTCACAATTCGCCGAAGAATTTATGGCACAGAATAAGCCGTTTATATGCGATATAATGTCTAATAATATGTTATATATTTATAAATATAACTCCCAATATATCAGTTATAATAAATGCGCTTTCGATACGTCCGATATGTCAGGTATTAGTGTCACTGTCGGGAAATTTTGAAGTCCATATGTATGCCAATCGTATAAAAATATATTGAAGTACATTATACAGGATTTTCCGGTAAGGGAGCAGGCAGTACAGTACATTACAAATAGAGAGCACTAGTCTATATAACAGTTGTCCCTAAAAAAAAGAGTCAGAAGAAGACCTCTGTGCTTTGTGACAAACTGTATATAGACGTGATATATATGTTTGGAAATCGGTTTTTGTGTGCTTTAACTCATATGTTAACTACTGTTCTTCTGCAGTGGTAAACCCGGTGGTCAAACAGAGAGAGTGTATGTGTTTATATCCACAGCAAGTGTGCAATAGTTGTCACTCTTTGTCATCAGATTTAGCTTTTTTGCTGAGAGAAAAATGGTTACGAAGACAGTGACAGGACATTGCACTCAATATACATTCATAATGCGATGATTTAAAAGCAACCCTAAGATATAAATTGAGTAAAAATCAAATTTACTGTTAAAAGGAGCCAATTATTGAAGTGAAATATTGATCGCAAAAACAAAATGTTTAAGTCAATGTTCGGGTAATCAATAGCTTTTCATTTACTCCTAAAATACTGGCGAAAGGAGTTCTTAAGACAATACTGTGTCGATCGAAATGCAATCACAATATTGTTTTGGCCGACAAATAGTCAAATCATTGTATTTGAAGCCAAACTTAAGACCAAACTAATCGAGTTTTGTCTCAATTTATTTCCTTTGGCTCACACTTTGCTCATCAAAAATAGCGAACCAAACATTATGGCAAAGAGTGGATGAAATGAAATAGTTTTTGGCCTCTATTGGCATCCAATTCAGTCCTATCGGTGCGGCACAAGTCGTGTCACATCTTATAAGACAATATTGAGTGACGAGAGAGAAGTGATCGCACGTATGAACCGATTGTATGCCAAACCATTTGGTGTGTCGTCGACTCCAACACCACTTGTATATACCGTACAGTATATACAGAGACCATAATATTCTTCACTATTGATTATCGTTAAGTGAATTTATTGAGAGGAAAGTTAGCCTTTTCTCTGGCGTTTTCTTTTCACTTCTTCGACGTATATATAAACTCCTTGAAGTCATTCCCACTTTTGGTACTGTCTTGAGAC
The DNA here is from genome assembly GCA_905368565.1 of Medioppia subpectinata. Taxonomy (NCBI): domain Eukaryota; kingdom Metazoa; phylum Arthropoda; class Arachnida; order Sarcoptiformes; family Oppiidae; genus Medioppia; species Medioppia subpectinata. Next base: position 1,567 of record CAJPIZ010004309.1, read on the forward strand.
ATAAAAAGCCAAAACCTCTCTCTCTCTCTCTCTCTCGTTATTGTATTTTATGATATCATTGAATACAATATAACAATAATTCATAGGCGAAGCCATTGTTCGCCATATATATAAACTCCTTGAAGTCATTCCCACTTTTGGTACTGTCTTGAGACATAAAAAGCCAAAACCTCTCTCTCTCTCTCTCTCTCTCTCTCTCTCTCTCTCTCTCTTCAATCTAACTGTTCACTCAATACAGACTATCTTTGATATGGAAATCACACTCAAACTCTACAAAAGAGCACTTCATTTGAAATTCTTATCATCTTTTAATGCAAAAGTATTTTCGTATATATATTTTTAAATAAATATTTATTTTTAATCTATTTATTTATTTATTATTCGTTTAATGTATTAAACTATTTGCACTCAATATCTAGATTTCGATTTCTTTGCTCTCTCTCTCTCTCTCTCTCTCTCTCTCTCTCCTGCCTTTTGTCTTCTGAGAGCTGTTCCCTAAACTGTAAGAATAGAGTTGTGCCGTAAATATATCTTCACATCTGGTGCTGCACTGGTATAGCACTGGTAGGCATTGGAGAGCACAGGCAGTAGTAGTGGATGAGAGAGAAGGCATCGCAACCACAACTGTTTCTCCTCTGAGAATATTGTGTTCTGTTCTCTTAATTACAGCCCAAACGGTAAAAGTTAGGAACGAAACGAATTGCCTGATCAGGAGATCAGAGAGAGAGAGAGAGAGAGAGAGAGAGAGAGAGACTAACTTCATCATTTTGACTGCAAAATAAATGTTACCATAAATTAAAATATTAATATCCATTCAAACGAAACTTAAAATATGAAATAAATTGTTAAGTAATAATTGATAAAAGGAAATAATGAAATCGTAGGATCGAGAGAGAGAGAGAGAGAGAGAGAGAGAGACTGTTGCGGAGCTTTAATCTGTATTAAAATTATATTTTGCTTCCCTTTCATTGCGATAAACAAAAGAAAAACAATATATTCTGTGATGTGTTTTGTTATGTTTAGTAATAATAATAATAACAGAGAATATAAGAACAGAATATTCTTTTTGCACATAATTTGTACGCGAATTGAGACACAAATTGATTAAATAAAAAGAGTGTATCTCTTATGGCATAAATGAGTATCGAATATACAATTGATTGCCGTAAAGTCGACGACACACCAAATGGTTTGGCATACAATCGGTTCATACGTGCGATCACTTCTCTCTCGTCACTCAATATTGTCTTATAAGATGTGACACGACTTGTGCCGCACCGATAGGACTGAATTGGACGCCAATAGAGGCCAAAAACTATTTCATTTCATCCACTCTTTGCCATAATGTTTGGTTCGCTATTTTTGATGAGCAAAGTGTGAGCCAAAGGAAATAAATTGAGACAAAACTCGATTACTTTGGTCTTAAGTTTGGCTTCAAATACAATGATTTGACTATTTGTCGGCCAAAACAATATTGTGATTGCATTTCGATCGACACAGTATTGTCTTAAGAACTCTTTTCGCCAGTATTTTAGCAGTAAATGAAAAGCTATTGATTACCCGAACATTGACTTAAATATTTTGTTTTTGTGATCAATATTTCACGTCAATAATTGGCTCCTTTTAACAGTAAATTTGATTTTTACTCAATTTATATCTTAGGGTTGCTTTTAAATCATCGCATTATGAATAACTGAGTGCAATATCCTGTCACTGTCTTCGTAACCATTTTTCTCTCAGCAAAAAAGCTAAATCTGATGACAAAGAGTGACAACTATTGCACACTTGCTGTGTATATAAACACATACATCGAGAGACAAACTGGTGGCCCAAATGGTGACGTCTTCTTGTCATCAATTGTATACTCAATTTCGTGTGTTTTTGGCTAAAGGTTTGTATATATAGTGCAGATATATGTCAAACAGTGTTTCGTGTCTCGTCTTCTTCTGACTCTNGATCACGAGAGATAAACATTACATGACATGACGGACGAGGGAATGGCCTTTTAGGACATATTACATGAAGTTATATAAAAATATGCTAACCGTATGTATACCTGAAGTTTTAAAGGGCTGTCACTGTTTAATACCTGACATATCGGACGTATCGAAAGCGCATTTATTATAACTGATATATTGGGAGTTATATTTATAAATACCCAGAACTCCAATGAACGCACTTAGAGATTGCCTGCAATACACGAGTTATCTTAAAGTACAGTTAACGCTCAGTATATAATCAATAAATAATATTTGGTAAAACAATTGTTTACTTTATGATTAAAAGATAAAACAAACAAAAACATTAAACAAATTATTATAAAGTTTCTTACAGTTGATAAATTTTACACTTCATGTGAGAAAGCCCTTATTAATTATATACTGAGCGTTAACTGTACTTTAAGATAACTCGTGTATTGCAGGCAATCTCTAAGTGCGTTCATTGGAGTTCTGGGTATATAACATATTATTAGACATTATATCGCATATAAACGGCTTATTCTGTGACATAAATTCTTCGGCGAATTGTGAAATAATATATTATTTTAATACTTTTATTTTTAAGTCACAAAATCTTGAAATATAAAACACAAAAACAATATTTCTTTCGATATTATATGTAATAATAAAGTAGTGATTCTATTCTCGTCTCATTTCAGAGGCAGATCTGATCCAATCATTAGGTATTATCTCTTTGTTTTTTTGTGAAGACATTGTATGAGTAGTAGTAGTGGTGGTGAGGATGTGGTGATGAAGAAGAGACTGATCTCGTAGACCACCCATAACTCGCATTCATTGATATTCTCAGCGTGTAGTCAAACCGTGCGCTTCTCAAGCCGTAGAGACAATAGGGCTCTCATAATATTCAAACATATTATGCATTTTATATGCCGTTGTCTCTCGTTTTTAAACTTTTTATTCTGGTATTCAAAAAAGTTTTTTTTTGCTTAAAAATAGTCATCAAAATGGTATATAAAAGCATTTCCTAATACTATATACTCTGTTATATAAATATTTTTTTACACAATTTAATCATTTTTCATAACTTTGAGGACAACCGAAATCCTTGTCTCAAATCTTTTTTCTCATATAAAGTGTATATTTTTTCTTCGCCACAAAGAAATTGTTTCGCAAATCAAAATTGTGTTCAACGATAGAAATAAAGAAATATTGTGTTTAAAAATAAGTCATCGCTTGAATACAAACTAATACAACACCAAAACAATAGTATATATAAAACTCGATGAAGAAAATATTGCGGTATATAAAGCCAAACCAAAACCCAATCCACACAAACATATTTCATATTTTTAAAACGGAAATGAATTCATCAAAACTGAGGATCAAATTGAGTGCAAAAATATCATACATTACTTGAGAGAGAAAAGGCATAAAACACTGAAAATATAAGGTATTATGATTGAGAGGGGAAATCAGTGATGCCGTGAGAGACATACTGTCCGGAGCTTTGCATTAAATACACACTGTTTTACTCATTCAAGAGATGATATGTTTGACACTTGGATTTATTTTAATGTAAAATTTGCATTAAATATACGGAATATTATATGAGATAATATGCTTAATATACGCACAGAATCCGCACAATAAGTCTATTCATAAATGTAAAAATACCAGCAATTGTTGTGGAGAATAGGAATGCAATGTAAAAGAGATTTATTATACTATTATTATGTGTTTTTTATTTTTATTATTTATTTATGTTTATATTCTCGACTGCTTTCTATTAAATATGTAATAATACAGTGATATAACTGATCAAAAAAGGGCCGTCCGTTTGCATATCTCCTATTTATACACAGCCTTTAAGTCTTGAATATTGAATTAAAATTCAAAAACGAGATAAATATCTAAATAGTGAAGACATTTGAGCAGTAGTTTTGAATTTATTAAATTATATGCATTATATTTCGGTGACATTTTAAAACATTAATCTAATTCCTAATCAAATAAATTATATTTTTTGAAAACACATTTTAAATCCGATGGAAGTCTTTGTGTTCAGTCGTTATATACAGTGTCGGCGAACAATGGCTTCGCCTATGAATTATTGTTATATTGTATTCAATGATATCATAAAATACAATAACGAGAGAGAGAGAGAGAGAGAGAGAGAGAGAGAGAGAGAGAATGACGAGAATCGGCGTCTAATCAGATAAATCAGCTAAAAATTAAGTTAGTCTTCAAACGGATCGCTGAATAATTTCATACATAATCGTCACCTAATGTTGAGGTCCCGCACGACTAACACCTCATTTAGATAAGGGTTTCTCTCCTCGACTGAAGTCGTCTGCCGTACTTCGGGTGCAGTACTTCTCGTACAGTCTCTCTCACTCTCTTCCTAGTGCTGTCTCTGTCTATTCAGACATTCATTCATTTATGCATATAATATGAGTCCAAAAAATCATTGGACGCGACGGAAGGAAACAACAGGAGCTGACGAACGGATCCCAAACAACTGATAGCGCGAAGAGAGAGAGAGTTGTTGTGCCGATCCGTACAATGCATGCCATAAACAGAGCCTCTCTATCGGACATTAGGAACGGTTCTCTCCTATTCAGTGACTGATGGTCTGTAACTAACCATTCATTCACATTATCTTCTGTCCCAACAAAAAGTAAAAATGAAAAGAATTTTCTCTACTTTTTTTTGTTGAATTACAAAACGATAAAAACCGACAATTCTTTGGCTTAGGAAACACTGACGAGAGAATGAGACTATCTATGGGTCGATGGGTTGCGAAACAATGCATAAATAGCTGACTCATAATTCTTGCTTCTCTCTGAATATCATTATATAATATACTTTTTGTTGATCTGATTGTTTGCCGGATCACTGTATCAATGCATATGTGGCCATACATTCCGCTCATTATGAAGGAGAGAGAGAGAGAGAGAGAGAGAGAGAGAGAGAGAGAGAATGCAAAGTATTTGATGCATGCATTATCAGTGGCATCGGGTCTGCATATAATTGATTTAATAAAGAGAGCAAAACACAGTAGACTTTTTTAGATAAGTTTAACGCCACACAAATGGCATTCAAGAAAACATTGGGTACTTTTACTATCATATTCACTGTGTATATGTGTTGGGAAAATACTGGCCATTAATGAACTGCTTGGCAACCGAAGCCATAGTCAAATACACACAGCGATGCTTATGGGGAGAGAGAGAGAGAGAGAGAGAGAGAGAGAGAGAGAAAGGTTTCTTATCAGTAAAAATTCATAGACAGATAGAATATATCTACAGTTTTGTATTCATTTAAGTGAGAGAGAGAGAGAGAGAGAGAGAGAGAGGGCTCCCGAAAATGTTATATAAAAACAGTTGCCATTAATCATAAATACTATGTCAGAGAGTGTGCACATAAAACAGTGCCCAAATTCTCAGGTGTATAGATATGTAATGGCAAGTAATGGCACAACAATTACTCCCATTAATAGCAAAATTGCTTCAATACATCCATTTCTTTCATTCACTCTCTATTGTGATATTCACTTGAGTTTTGCATTTGAATACAATTACTAATATATTTGAGTAGATTTTTTATTCAATATATTTTAGGCATTTCAGGGGTAAATGTTAAGGGGTTTTTTTGTACGGGTTTTATAATAGCATTTGTTTTTTGTTTCGCTAATCAATTATTAAAATTTACACAATTTTTTTCGGTGTTCAATAGAGCCGAACATCCCTTTAGTGCACCTCTCGATCCCAATGCCTATATATTTAGTGCTTTTATAATAATATATTATATAATAACTAATGTATAACTAATATATTGTTGACGAATTTTGACAACACCTATGATTCAACACAAACAACATGTATATAATAGTATATAATATGCTTTTAGCCAAAAGCCAAATGAATTATTAAAATTGTTGCTAAAATAACTTCACATTTTGGCTCTCGGTTTTCAATTCAGATGTTTTATTGGCGATCCATTTGTCTCTCTTGTATTAAACTTATTATTAAATTCAGTTATCCCTAAATATAATGCTAAAAATAGAGACACTGTTTAACACTAAATAATTTCTTCCGTAAAATGCTTTGTTATATCTTATTAAACAGCGAAAGAATATTCTTAATATACACTCTTCTGTATGCGAGAGATATGTATTATTTATACTAAACAATGGAAATATCATTTGTTTGCGAAATTCATTTCAGTATATATTTCTGGTTATTATTAATATGAATGAAGTTCTCATTTTCTAACATACATTTCCCGAAGCAAATCGCAAAACTAATACTGCATTTTAATATACAGTGTATATACTGTATAAGAAAATAATATTCACTTTCATTTTCTTTCACATTCACTGTATATTTCTTATATGAAAGGAAAACAAAATTTAATTTTTGTAGAAAAATAAATTCCTCACCAAAAGAAGGGCAGAGTTTTTGTGTAGAAAAATATTTTTAAAGTATAAATAGTTGAGTAAATTCTGAGAGAAATCAAAAATCTAATAATGGCTTTAATATATTCATTCATACGATTCGCGCGTATATATGCTTTACATGTAATTTCACTATATATTCAAACAAAATACAAAAATAAAACTAATGTGAAATTTGTTTTATAAATTTTAATGAACTGTTTATGTAAGTCATAATGAAATATGCATTTATGTGCTTCACATTTCTGTCTTTATATGTGGGGTAGTATTGCCCACAACTATAACACTATTGTTTCGGTGCTCTCTTCCGTACAATTGGCAAATGTATGGAAAGTTAGCGCAAAAATATATGTATAAATCGAGACACGAATTGAATATTTAATTAAAAATGTAATAAATGAATGAATGGATGAACGAAACATTTCTAAAAACTTGATGCTCTCTCTCTCTCTCTCTCTCTCTCTCTCTCTCTCTCACTTAAATGAATACAAAACTGTAGATATATTCTATCTGTCTATGAATTTTTACTGATAAGAAACCTTTCATATACTGAATACAGTAATAAACACAGCATTTTCATCGTTCGCCGACTTATAACAACGCTTTTTTGCCATTAATTTCAGGCCATTTAGGCATCAATTATCGAGATTAACACATATTTATAAAGAAATAATAGAAATCTATTCATAGCCTCCACTCTCTCATCGCTTATAAGTAGCGCTAATATTAGAGTATATTTTAATATTAAAATAATAGTGAAGTTGAGATTTAAAGAGGAAAGAGAAGAGAGGAGTAAATAAAAGACTACTTAAACGGTTGATTGCTGTGAAACACCTTAATCTTGTAGTAATCTATCATTCACACGCTATAAGGCATTTGTGTTGCAAATAGATAACACACTTGAACTCTACCAGTGCTCTACTCTCTCTCTCTCTCTCTCTCTCTCTCTCTCTCTCTCAAGAAAGGAATACAGAAATTTAATTTCCGTCTATAATATTGACAATAATTTTATCACTTGAGTTGAGACACAAAACAATATATCAGACAAACAAAAAGCCACTGATAATGCATGCATCAAATACTTTGCATTCTCTCTCTCTCTACCATCTCTTTCTCTCTCACTTCATCACTATCTATGCCTCAAATACTGGTTTAGGGGAGAGAGAGAGAGAGAGAGAGAATTCAGAGTCGACTTAAATGAAAATTATGTTAAAATAAAAATTCAAAGTCACAGCGAAAATGAGATTCCAGTGAGAATGAGAACGATAGGGACTTATCTGCCATAGTATTGGTATAAACAGTACAGTATATACGGTATGTGCAAAACGCCTGGCAGTGTCTGTCATGAGAATTGATTGCACCGTTAGTGTTGGCTGTGATGTGTGTTTCGGAGGGAACAGAATGCTATCGATTATAAGTTTTGTATGTCTTCTAGTATTTTAGAAATTAAACTTCAATTTTTGAGTGAGAATTATATGGTATATAACACACGATCCGATGTCAGCCCATAATTAAAAGCCGTTTGTATTTTTATATATTAAATGTTTAACTGATAAGAAATTGAAAATTACATTTTTTACACCAAAATATTTGATAAATATTCAGGTTTTCACTTAATTAACCCATAATTGTGCACATATTTCCCATTGATTAAGACGTGTTTTGATTAATTTTCATGCAATTTACTGTGTGTTGGAAATTAATTTATCGTATTATATTTAATTTAATAACTTTTTTCTATACATTTCAGGTGTAATCAAATATACAGAATAGGAAATTCATGCCTAAAACATACGTCTGAATACTTTCGGTACGAATAAATATGTATATAATTTTTTTGTGTAAACATTTAACACAATCCTAACGCTGAGCGCTCGCATACATAGTGTAGTACACAATAGGCACACGACTTGACTGTGAATTTGTTGACACAAACCCGTAGCCAAACATTGACTACATCTGCATCTCTTTGGGCATCTCTTTTGTCGTTCAATGCATTCATTCAATGCATTCGTACCGAAAAATAGTAGAGAAGAGACACATATTCTTAGTCGAGCTCTGATGTGATGTTTATTTAGTTATTATTATTGGTTTAGTATATATTGATATTTATGATTAAACGTGAGCTCCAAATGATTGTCAACGACAACAACCACCGCAACAGACACTCTGGCGATGACTTCCAGGGCTACTATTCTTCTCGCGTATAACCCATTGAATGACATGTTTTAGCTCACAATTCGTGTGGCCTTTGGTTGCGTTTCTGAGACATAATTCTCACACTTTAATATCGCATATGATTCGCATCTCACGCAACATATCATATATATATATATATATATATAGAGAGAGAGCAAAGAAATCGAAATCTAGATATTGAGTGCATATAGTTTAATACATTAAACGAATAATAAATAAATAAATAGAT
>CAJPIZ010004310.1:0-10410 GCA_905368565.1 Medioppia subpectinata
AGACACATGCGAACGTTATTTTTAAAAATGACTACATGCGAACAAAGTGCGAACATAAGGGGGGGAGGGGGTCTAGATTTCTTAAAAAGTGCGAACGTAATATGTGAACGTTCCCTAACTTTGAAATATTTATAGCAATTTTTCACAGTTTGTGTCAAAAATGTCTTATGCAAATATAATATAAATAAATTTAAACCAATTTATCAAAAAATTATTTATTTAATTTTAATTTAGATTTAAACATTTTAAATAAATCAATGTTTAAACAAAACATTTCAAACTATATATTTATATATTTTATAACTTAAATTAATTAAATTATTTATTTTAAACATTTGATGTAAATTATAGGCAAATATAATTTAGCATAAAAGAGCAATTTAAATATTTTACCTTGATAGGTTTTACCACAAGTGTTACACTCTTGTGATTTAATAATCAGTCAATTTATAACTGTAATAATAAATATAATTCTTACTTAAATGGCATTTAATAGTAATATTCTTTCAAGTCTTAAGTAAATGAGATCAAAGTTAGATTAACTTTCAATAGTCTTTTTTTTTTAAATAATGGCCAAAATGTTTGCATATTATATACACGTTATATGAGTTTTGACTTCAAATGAAATAAAATTAAATCGTTTCACAAAAAATAAAATCTTAACAATAGATTCAATCGAAATAAAATTCTTCGATAGGATATGAGAGTTCAATAAATCGATTGTAAAACCTATGGAACGCACGGCCGACCGCTTCGGCCACTTCACGGGTAGAGTCGTTGCCTTTGAACACATGACAGGCCAGTCTCTCCTCTGTCGGGTGTTTTGTTATAAAACCGAAATATCGCTTATCTTTCGGATAGAATCCGCAAAATGTCACGTGTTTTAGAGCAAAGAAGTAGTCGTGTCCTAAGAGAGTGCCATTACTCGCGTTGGCGACCGGTTTGCTATCCATCATCCGGAGTCCCAAATCGCTGATCTCTAGTATAGAAGGAAACGGTGTATTCATCCCAAAATCCGATGGCTTCGCGTCCAATACTCGTCGAACTGATTCACATAACACTGGATTTCCCTTATGATCGGTCACTTCAACCGATCCCAAGAAGTCTAACAAATATCTCTCTTTCTTCACTTTGAGACTAACGTTCGCCAAAGAGTCGTCGCAATTGGTTTCTCCGACAAACTCTGAGTACTCGACGTCTGTGACCAAAGCGGATGGAAAGATGCCTTTGAGACCAGTTCTCAGATTAAAGCCTTCGCACCACAAGTCGTCGTTTTCTTTGAGCAAATGAATGGGATCTCCGATTTCTATATCGAGTTCGTCGTTATGCCGGGGAATGAATTTATAAAGACCCCGATGTGTGGCCTCTAATACTTGGAATGGTTTGAGTTTTTCGGTTCCCTTTCTTGCAGTGATTCCATTGGCACAAGTGATTGAGTCGTCGGTGGGACTCATCGCCGATGAATTTCCCGAATCGCTTCCATACTTATAGGACGAGTCGTCGTCATCGGGAGACAGACTTGTGCTAAGAGTGTTGAAGAGTTTCAGCGAAACGGGTTTTCCATCGTTTGAGTCAGTCTTGATTTCCAGAAACATATTCGTCGAGACCTGACGTATAAGACATTTCTCTGACTGTGAATAGGATTTCATTTGAGGGTTCGATAGCTCTTCGGAAAGAGGAATGCCATTAGTGTTGGACACTATCTGCCAAAGACCTTCAAATGCTATGAAATGACAAACAAATTAATATATTTTTGGCAAACAATTGGTTATGATTTCCAAAACTCACGCTTTTTATCGCTCGGAATTTGAGGCAATATTCGCCGTTTCCTTTCAGACATACATTTATGATCAGAATTTGCATTAAAAGCATTATTGTTTTCATTCTTGCAATTCATATCCGTCTCTTTGATTGTCTCTTTGGCTTCTTTTGGTGAGTCAATCAAATCGATGTCAATGTCCGGAACCAGTCTTCGCCACAAAAACAAAACAATATTTAAATTTAGTAATTCAATCAATTTAAACACAACAAAAATATTTTGAAAAATCACTGTAAATACTAAAAAATATTTAAATATTAATTACAAAAAATAAAATAAAGAATATTCTAATAAATGGGTAAAAAATGAAGAAATAAAGTGATTGTAAGACCTGTAACACTGTTGAGGAGCTCTGATGTGTTGAGGCATGAGATCAAAGACTTTAATGAACTCCTGGAACTGCGGATCGCCCATCGCTTACAACAATTAATGGTTCAGATTATGCTATCATTTGAGTTGGTTTTTATTTTTTCGCGTTCTGTCCTTGAATTTAGTCTTTTTTGTCTCTAATCAAAACGATTGGACCATTAAATACATACACTTTTATTTGTTAGCACCGGATAGAGGGGTACAGACAGAGAAGATCATTAGGTTATATTATTATATGTCTTTCTTCCCTCTCTTTCCTCTTGTTATGATAGGGAGGGTCTCTCTCTGTCTCTCACTTTCCTTGTGTTTCAGTTTCTCTCTCTGACTCGCAATCTCTGAATCCTGTCCTAAATGTCCTGAGTTTGTAGAATAAAAACACTGTTCGCAACGCTTGCGCTAACTTTCACATAATAGCCTGCCTTTGGGCTAATTTCTTGGTCTCAAGTTTTCACACACTTTGTAAACGTCAGGTAAACCCATAACCCATACGGCGTTCAACACTATTTCTATCTCTTCTGATCATACATCTGTACGATCTTTACAAACACTCTCCTCTTGTGAATCATGACTTTCATATTAATTAAACCACAAATTTATTATCTCTTATATCATAGTATTTGAACAAAGAAAGTGCTTCTTATAGCAAACACTACTGAATCTTAAGGTTAATAAATCAATAACTATCCGTATAATTATAATGTATGTAAATTAACTTATACCATATTAATAAAAAAAAATAGCATTACATTTCCAGAAATATAACAATCGTTAATGATTTTATTAATAGTTATCATTTGTAAAAATCTATTCTTATAATAATTTATTAAATGAATTTGTATTAAATTACCAAACATTTGAATGACATGTATATCAAAATTTATGAGTCTATAGTAATTTCAATAATAAGTTATTATTAATAACTAGTACAAACTAATCAATAAGTATGTTATTTGTATTCCTATACATAAAACATTAGACAAGAATTTAATGGATTAAATCTTTATATCAAGAACTTGAGTGAACTTAAAATTTTATTGCATTTATAAATTAATGAAGTATTTTATATGTTTTGGACGACAATAATCGCTACAGAATTTGAGTCAATGATACTATGATATAAAGTTTGAACAAATTAAACATTTTAAATAAGTTGAGTAAAAAATATATAATTTAATTTGTTGCTAGAAATATAACTTGCTCAATTGAAGCTAATAAATACTGTGTAGTTAAAACAAATTACTCAACGAACAAAAGATTATTTTTTAATTTTGTCTATTTTTAAACAATTTTACACAAACTTTGTTTTAAATAATTTTTAATCAGTTCTAAATTATATCCTAGTAATTATCATGGTTAAAATTAAATTAAATGCAACTAAAAATAACTTTAAGATATAATATATTGTATAAATACAAAATTATAGATTTTTAATTGTTTATTATTATTACAAAATTGTATTATAATTTATAATATAAATACATAAAAATCTAATTTATTAAAATTATAAATTTAATTAATTAATATTATTAAAAACTAAATGTCAATCATGTGATGATATTGCTGGAAGTTAGTCATGATTTATTTTTATACAAAATTGTTTCCAAATTATCAAAATTCAATAGTAATTTAATATTATATCTAAAATTAGATTATAATAGTTAAGTTTCACTGTTAACACAATTATTAATTAGCATTTCTAATGTCACTTTTAAAAAGCATAATAAAAATATCTCATAAAACAAAAAATAATTGTTAACTTTTATTCTTGCATTGCATTGGTATTTACAAAGTATTATTGCATTATATAAATAAATAAAGTTAAACTACCAAATTGTATCAAGTTATTATGAGAGGTATTATAATAATAGTTTTTCAATCAAATGTAAAATTCTGTGCAATATTCACATGTGTTGGACAATTAATATTGGAAAATATGAGTTGCCTTGTGACTAATTTCTCGATAATGCAATCAATGCAAACTATTTAAAATGCCTACAATAAATAAAAACAGGAAAATGATTGTTTTCCGTGAAATACAAATACTATTATTATTGAAAAATTAAATAAAATGACACAATTATTAAGGAAAAATGCATTGTTTGCCAAATATATTGTATAATACATGAATAACAACTGCTTTTCACTAACACCGACATTACGGACAGACTGTGTGCCAGTCATTCAAACTATTATCATATAATAGTTTGTTGTCTGCGATTAAATGTTGAATTTTGAGCAAATTGTTGGCACAAAGTATTAAATTTCTCAATTTTAATAGTCTTTATACCAAAGTTTATTCTAAACTCCAATACATATCAAAATACAGATTAATATATAAAATATTTGGGAATAAAGTTTAAGGAAAAGCGGGACAAATAGTTGAGGAAAAAAGCAGTGAATTATCGATATAAAATATACCGTATTGTCGGGGATTTTATTGCATGCAATATAATGTCCATATCAGTAAAGGGGTGCAATACAATCTAGATTAGGACTGGGCCAGATACAGTTTAGATTCGCGTTTCCTATGTAAACTGTGCAATAGAGTCATAGGTTTTATGCCCAATCATAATTTAGATAATATCGCCTGATTTTAGCCCAATTTTTCATTTCATTAAGAATGGCCACAAATATTTAAATATTTTTAAAAATTTGATATTGCATATAAAATGTGTAAACTTTTACTGAAACAATAAATCTTTAAAGTGAAAATATTTGCTTTAAAAATTAATTTCTAACCATTTCCTGTCAAACAGTGTTTAAAAATAACTAAATGCCTACAAATATAGAATTTTCAACTAATGTGTTGAGTGAGTAGATTCGAGCGGTCACCAGCTATTGTACCCACAATTAGTGGACAATAAAAGTATACTTCGTTAATACAATTAACAACAAAACTTTATTAAAAGTAATCACTTCGAAGAGTGAGAGAGAACTGCGAATGTACATTGAAAAGAGCGAGTCTTAAATAGGCATAATTGACATAAAGGTAATGAACAGGTAATGAGTAGAATATACTCATATCGTATGATTATATGGTGATCGAAGGGTGTGATGATTGGATGAGAGCCCATCATATTCATGATGATAACTAAGGCTTCGAAATTTCGGGAATTCCCGAAGAAAAATAGTTAACAAAATCATCGGGAATTGCATACTATTAGCTTTAGGGGTCATAATAGCCTTAAAATATATAAGTTTTATTTTCCCGATTTTTCCCGATTTTGGCACTTTTTGGGAAAATTCCCGATTTTGGTATATTGTTAGGAAAAAAAACGATTTTGTGGAATATTTCTTTAAATTTAATATTAATTATTAACTTATTCATCAAACTATTATTTAAATAATAAATACTAAAAATTATTTATGCTGTCCAGTGAATTTAAGATAAAATTCCAGGTAATACGGTATTAATTTGTATTTTTAGAAATAGGAAAATATAGCCATTTCTATCGTTAAATGTAATTATTATAATCATTTGATAATAACATTAATGATTAATACGTTATAATAATAATAGAAAAACTATTAACAAAAATAAAATAATTTGATAGGAATTATTGTATAGACATGTATAGACACAGGCATTGATTGGCTATGAATAGAGTGATAGACTGTATGGATGTGTGAATGCAGTGAAGAGTACAAGCATTACAAGCATTGCAGTCGATGTGAGCAATGATTACATAATATCAACAAAAACTGCAAATAAAGCGTTCAAAACAAAGTGGAAGTCATTTACCAGTCATTTATTGAATCATCTGATGTGACATCGGATCCAAACATCACCACTAGATCTATACATCCATACCATGTCCTCCATGTGTGCGAAATGTAAGACCAAATACTGATAATTGTTTTGTTTACAAATGATTAGCTGAAGAGTGGATGAGATTTGTTTCAAACCATTTTTTGATTCATTGTTTTTTTTATTATTTGTTGTTTTAATAGAGAAAACTCGTCACAAAACTCTTCACCAAAATATAACCACAAATTATCGTTAAATTTTTGTTTACAATTGAGTGGACACTCGCGAGTGATGTCCCGACAGATCCGTACAAAGACTCCCACCTTTCGGTTCAGCCGTAATGACGACGATCTGCTCGAAGAAGTGCTCGAATCAAACGATTACTTGAATGACACCAAAGAGGAGATAACGGAGTCCGCGATCGCCGACACGACCGTTGGTTCGGTGGACACGAGTGTGGAAAGCGATTTGAACGCCAGTCACACGAGTGGCGCGTCTGTCAGTCGTGAGCACAGGGGTGTTAGAGAGTATATCGCATCCCGACTCAACACTTCCAGAGGCAAGAGTTTTGACGACGAGAGCGGCAAAGAGTCGGGCAGTACTTCCAAATGGTATCACGAGTTCAGAGACAAGATTAAAGAGAAGATCGACGAAAGGAAACGCGAGAAAGAGAGGCAATCGATGGGCAACGAGTCGATGGACACAAAATCGTCGGAAACCAATACTCAACCAAAAGAGCGATTAATTAAAAATTTAATGAATGAAAGTCTGGATGAGAGCAGTGCTCACAAAATTAACGAAATGTCAGCCGATTATGTGAACGAATCGTTTGTGTCGGCCGTTGATTACTCTTTCACCCAAAACCACGATTCGGAACAAACGACTGAACACAAGCCAAAGATCGCTGATTTGATTGTCACCAATGAATCCACCGAAGAAGAAGAAGATAACGATTTGAATCGCAGGAAAGATATGGACGAATCGTCGCAATCGTGGACTTATAGCCGTATATTAAATATTGTGGCCGTTATTATAGCAGTGATAGCTTTCATTATAACGATGTCACTACCGGTTCCATCATATCTCCAGGGATTCCTGTTTGGAGTGGTTTTCGCAATACTTATAGTTTGTATTGCAATGGTTTATATATTCAATAAATATATGGTTGTGAAGACCAGCACAAGGCGTGAGTCGACCAAAAAGGAGACCATTGCCAGAGATGTGTCGTCGAGTGATGTTTCCCGCGATGAGGAGATACACAAGGGATGGGTCTACGAATCGCTCGGCAGTTATGAAGATAGGGAAAGCGATTCCGGTTTTAGAGTTCAGATGATTTACCTCCGCCTTCAAGACTCAAATCTGAGACTTTCAAAGCCTAAGCACGACATTAAGAAACAGAAACTAAACTCAAACTCATTGCCAGTATTCATATCCCAACGATTCTTTGATTTATCCAAAATAAGCCACAAAAAAGTTTACCTCATTTTGCCTAAGAGTGTCCGAAATCAGAAGAAATACGTGTGGAGTAAGAAATACCCGTTGGGTCTCGAATTAGAGGACATTAAGACTAAAAGTATTGTGAAATTAGTGTTATTTATCCGCAACTGTCGCGAGAAAGAGGAGTGGTTCTGGAAATTGAGACAAAAGATACAGCAGAATCTGTACCCATCGGTGGGCGCGTCGGCCCCTCCGACGCCCATCACTTCATCGGACGTGATATCAGCCGAAATCGCAAGTCTTCCGCGAACTCATTCACTAGATCTCGGATCCATACCAAGCGCTACAACATGTTCTTCGAACTCAAACTCTCCCACAAGCCCTTCAAGAGAGCTGTTAATCCTTTCCAAACCGTTAGACTATAACTTATTTATGGAGAAACTAATGGCTCACAAGTCAGACAACAGCGCGTCGTCTTCCCTGTCGTGGTTTAACGCACTCATTGGTCGCATTTGTTTCGATATATTGAACGAACAGTTTTGGTCCAATTATATCGCCGCCAAAATACAGCGCAAACTGCGGCGCCTAAGGCTTCCCTATTTCATGGAGTCGTTAACCATCACCGAAATAGATGTGGGAAACACTTTACCCAAATTCAACGCAGTTCCCAACCCTCCCATCGTCGACAAGAGAGGGCTTTGGGTCGACTTTGATATCACATATTCCGGTAAAAACAGTGGTTGCAGTCATCGCTGTTTCAATTGTTACATAAATATATAATTTTTGTCTTATTTGTTTGAATGACAGGCGGTTTTACAATGACTTTGGAAACGAAACTAAATCTTATGAAACTTAAAGATCAGGCGAACGGATCCCAAGAGATGAAGAGCTTTGCCGACAGATCCGAATTGGATATATCGGACAACGAGAGCGACTCAATAATGACCAGTTCTGATGAGGAGATGGAGGACAAGCCGCCGGTCGATCCGGAAGACGTGGACACAACGAAAAAGCAGCAAAAGATTATCAATTTTGTCGATAAGATCGCTTCGTCTCAGTATTTCCAGAAAGTGGCCGAAAATAAGTACGTGAAGAGAGCGATGGAAGGCGTCTCCAAGACTGCGCTTATACTCACTGTTCAAATACAAACACTGAACGGAACATTAGGTTTGTTACTAACCATTCATTATTTTGATCACGTAATAAATACTATGGAATGCATTAATGAGTGTTATGTAATGTGTTGACAGCGATCAACATCCCGGAGCCGCCGACGGATCGTCTGTGGTATGGTTTTCGAGGCAATCCAGATCTAGTCCTGTCCGCCCGACCCAAGTTAGGCGAACACGAAGTCAGTATAAGTCATGTGACGGATATAATTGAGCGAAAACTGCGCGCAGAGTTCGCCAAAGTGTTGGTTATGCCTAATATGGATGACTTGGTTATCCCAGTGCTGATGGCAAACATCGATCAATTCATTACTGTTGTGCCTTAAAACTCCTTTCAACTCTCTTTTCTATACATTGTTTTTTGTCATTCAATTCAAAACTGAGCTTTTTATGAGAAAACAAAATATTAGTTCTAATCGTCAAATTTAGTTGATATATAATTTTTTATGTAATAATTAGTTGATTTCGTTAATAGTTTTATTCCGAATGATTTCATTCATATCTTTGCTGTGATATTAAAGATGTTTAAAATTATATTCGAGTTATAAATTCAAATGATTCGCTATTTATTTGTTTCTTTTAATAGTTAAATAATATATAATGGTTTTCGAGGCAATCCAGATCTAGTCCTGTCCGCCCGACCCAAGTTAGGCGAACACGAAGTCAGTATAAGTCATGTGACGGATATAATTGAGCGAAAACTGCGCGCAGAGTTCGCCAAAGTGTTAGTTATGCCTAATATGGATGACTTGGTTATCCCAGTGCTGATGGCAAACATCGATCAATTCATTACTGTTGTGCCTTAACACTCCTTTCAACTCTCTTTTCTATACATTGTTTTTGTCATTCAATTCAAAACAGAGCTTTTTATGAGAAAACAAAATATTAGTTCTAATCGTCATATTTAGTTGATATATAATTTTTTATGTAATAATTAGTTGATTTCGTTAATACAGTGGGAACTCTATGCTGTGAACCTTCTATGCTGTGAACTACTCTATGTTATGAACCATAAACCAAAACATACATCACATAGACTTAATGTTAAAACCACCTCCATGTTGTGAACAACTCTTTGTTATGAACCAAAAGTCCTGGACCCGATCTATTCACAGCACAGAGTTTTGCCTGTAGTTTTATTCCGAATGATTTCATTCATATCTTTGCTGTGATATTAAAGATGTTTAAAATTATATTCGAGTTATAAATTCAAATGATTCGCTATTTATTTGTTTCTTTTAATAGTTAAATAATATATATAGTTTTATTCCGAATGATTTCATTCATATCTTTGCTGTGATATTAAAGATGTTTAAAATTATATTCGAGTTATAAATTCAAATGATTCGCTATTTATTTGTTTCTTTTAATAGTTAAATAATATATATCTTATAATTTAAGACTTGATTAATGTCTGAATAATTTGATATAACAGTCACACACGAAATGTCAATAACTTTTCTCTAAAAATTATAATTGAATTTATAATTATTTGTATTTAATTTCTATCAAATTAAAAGCACTAAACACTGTATAATGACTTTTTCCAAATGTTTTTTATACGAATAAATGTGTTTAACATTAAAATTGAATTAATTTCTTGACTATAAGTATAACATATTAAAACTCAAACACGGAATGTCTTCGTAATGCATATATCGATAGACGTAATCATTTGAGTTCCGCGAGTCTAAGATTCCGGTGGAGCTGTGGCTTCACATCGCAGATGACGCGCGACAACAGGTCTTCAATCACTTTGTCTTTAGCCGTTCCGACCGTCTTATTCATGGCATCCATTTTGATGCGGGTCTCGGCCTCTATTTTGGCCGCGATATCGTCCCTGAAATGGTGTCAAACAATACGGTTAA
>CAJPIZ010004311.1:0-10406 GCA_905368565.1 Medioppia subpectinata
TCTCTCTCTCTCTCTCTCTCTCTCTCTCTCTCTCTCTGCAGACAACACACAAACTCTCTTCTTATTCATGCATTTAATGTTATTTCTTATTCATAAAAATCTATTTTACGTAAAATAATAACAAGTATTAAATAATTTATAAAAAGCGATTAAATTATATATTCAGAGCGAATCGATCACAACTACACAAACAAACGATAGTCTAGTTTGAGAAACACGTTAACAACAATCAAATCACTGCTGTATAAGACATAAGCAATGAATAAACAAAAGCATAAAACATGAAAATTCGTTCGCAAAACGAGAGGCAAAACATAAAAATAATATTTAATTTTACGAATAAAAACCAAATTATAATAATATGAGGAATAAAATGAAGCATAAAAAGAGCACATAATATAAAGTTTACTGTATATTGCAATATATAGTTTTGCAAAAAAATAAAATGTGATGTAGTTTTTTGTTCATTTTGCTTATATTTTTGTGTTGTTAACAATTCGTGAGTTTTAATCGTTTAAAAATCATTGAGAGAGTATAGAAATTGATGAGAGAGAGAGAGAGAGAGAGAGCACAAGAATAACAAGGAGTCTAATAACTAGTCTCTGAGACATTGTTTTCCGAGAGTTTTCATTCATTGAGAGCGCAATATATGGGCAAACATTTCATGAATTGTCAGATACTCCTCTTCAAGAGAGAGAAACGAGTCCTGATTTTTGTGGTTAGTTTTGATAGTCATGTGTGCGTCTGATGTGTCAGATTGTTGTCCGGTTTGACTAGTAATCGGGTGGGGATCCCATCACCGGCAACCTCTCTCTCTCTCTCTCTCTCTCTCTCTCTCTCATTAGAAAACCCAACAAAATCATTGCAAAATTAACGATAATAATAATACCCAACAACCTCTTCATCACATCTCTCTCTCTCTCTCTCTCCACCTGTGCTCGTCTTAAACGCGGTGTTCATTGAGAGGAGTGAACAGAAAATACAAAACTTTTTTTTTCTTCTGAAGAAAAAGTCAAGTCTTATGAAAATAGTGGAGAAAAAGCGGTCAAACATAAAGCCGCAGATCAAACATAAAGTTAGTGGAGAGGGCGGGTGGGGGTCACCACCGGATATTTGTTACGTAAAAACTCTGGTGCAGAGAGAGAGAGAGCAGAGAGAGAGAGAGAGAGAGAGAGAGAGACCGATAATAAGCTCAAGACGATTAGGTTTATAAAAGTCACAAACAATATGCGCGCAAAAACACAGAGAGAGAGAGAGAGAGAGAGAGAGAGAGAGATGAATGGATGTAGCACCAAGGGCTATATTTATACGCTGTTAGTGTGCGTTTGAATGGGAGAGTAGTATTGGATGTGTTGATGTGAATCAAGGTTTTGCCTCATGGATGGTGTGCTGGTGTGGCCCTACTTCTCCTGTTTTACACCACAGCCACACAACAGCACAACATATAAGCAAAACATCACAACCAAAACCCCATTCAAAACTTGCTGTTCATATTCTGTTTGGCTTTGCGTCGGAATAACACACATATATATCACACTCTCCTGTAGTTTCCACTCGTATTATCCCATAACAAGTGGTACGGAGTGTATGTGTTGTGCTATTTAAATGTAAACTCCAGTGTGTTTTTGCACTGTACTGTACTCTCTGTCAGCTCTTTCACTTACTCTTATGGTGTTTTTGTATTAGTGATCATCATTTAAATCTCTCCTCTCATCTCACGTCTCAATTTTGTTTCAAACGGCTGTCAACCGCAGCCACTGTTCGCTCGCAGATCCAATTGTGGTGATTGTGACCGAAAACAAAGTACACAAAACACTTTTCGCTCACTTTATTTTGGTGTTTAAACGAGTGTTTTATTAAACCATTTATTGTGAGAATTAATTTCCAATAAAAGGGAAGGAAAAAGTTTCTGAAACAAAAAGTTTTGTTTTGTATTTCATTCACTCATCTCTTGTCAAAACTCGTAAAATTTTGGCGAAAAAGTTTTGGGAGAACTTTTGGCTCGTAATTGAATTATCGTATCGTTTATTGAATTAATAATAATACCAGTAATCGCGTCATCAATGGAGGCCTGGCTCGACATTCAGCCCATTCGGATACCGCGGCCCAAACTGGTGCCCTCCCGGCCGAGTCACTCGGGCTCACCCATTGTCACCACCCGATGCAATGGCGACCCCGGGGTCGGCAACACAGGTGTCGGCAATCAGTCATCGAGTAATCAATCGTCGACTCAGACTAGAAGAACGTCTACCACTTGAGAAGAGAGGGAACCGTCTCTTCAATCATGTCTTATATCTCATGCCATTTGCTCTTCAAATACGATATCTCTTGTATTCATTCATACAATTCATAGCACTTTCTTATACTGTATTTTTTCTAACACAACAAACGTATTATTAATTATGAAATATATTACTTATAAATAATAATATGTCCATAAGTTTTCATTAGTATTATTAATATTATTATTATTTTACGAAACCTAATGTGGTTTTGATTAATGATTTCAATTATAAAAACGCATATATTTTTTGATTTGATTTAATTTTTTTCTGTAAACTTATTATTATATGTATGGAAACGAGCCTTAATTTTAAATTACTTCCTTTCTCTCAATCCATTTTGCAATTATTTTTATTATTAAGTTTTATACCACTTATATTAAACGATGAAAATAACAAATCATTTCTCTCTTAACATTTAAATGTATTCAAATCGACATTTGTTTTCGTGTTTTGTTAATACAAACTAATTGTTCATTTGGTTATCAGTTTTGTATTCAGAGAAAAGAGAAAAAATAAATAAAAATACATTTTCATAAAAATAACAATAAATTGCTGTAAAAAATGATGAATCGTTTGTGCATTTCTTTTTGAACAATTGATGCCAAATATTGTGGTGAGAAATATTGAATGATTTTTCAGTATTTCATAACGTGTTTAGTGTATTGGGAAATAAATACAGTAATACTCTAATTATATGTGTATTGTTTTGAAATAACAATTTTACTAAACAATTGTATTAAACATGTAAACTTTATTTAATAAACAAAATTATATTTTCGCAAACATTGTTATTTCAGTAATTAATAAATATTTGCCGTTTTGTGTGAACAATATTTTCGCTTGATATGAGTTTAACACCTTAAGACCTTGGTGTTTTCTACATATTTTATATGCAATAAGTTAAAAATAGTAATGCCATCATAAAAGTAAATGGGAAAAAACTTTTAGTAAATATTTTGTTTTATGCAAAACCCTTTCCACAGTCTGTGGTTATCATGTTTTTCATCACTTATTTCATACAATCATCGCATTATTTATCGCTTTTATAATTACTGTTAAACAGCATTTTGGTTAACACACTTTCTTACGCTTAATGATCTAGGGCACTTACGGCAATGGCGGCTATCCACCTGGTTCGCAGTTCCCGGGCGGTGGTGGCGGCGGTGGGATGCGAGTGCCGAGTGCCCAAGGTGACATTCGGGGCAGCGGCAATCACCTACATGTGCCGGGCGAAGGCGGCGATAATATGTTTTTCAATATGCATTCACGTGTGAGACGGCACCGATCTTTGCCCAGTCCTACCTTTTCTAACCCCAAAGCCGTGGCACCGCCTCAACAGCACCGCAGCTCATCGTTTCGGCTCCCGGTAAGTGTCCTTTTGGCTATGTTTTTGCCCACATTTTTATCATGTGTTTGTATTTTACCGCATATTTGTTGACAGGAAATGCATTTTTATTTCAATTTAATCCACAAATAATCCGTTGATAACAAGTTTAGCGATATAGAGCTCAATAGACTATAAATTAATAAATATTAACATATATGATTTTGTAAAGTTAATTATTACATAATTTCTGTCGCTTATTATCAAAATAATTTATGGACAGATTATGTAATGCTTTTGACTGATTGTAGTTTCTGTAAACACACTTCCGTTCAGATCAATGAAACAAAAGTTGTTAATAATAATAGTTATTTTGATAATAGTTTTTGTTAACATAACTTTTGACAAATGATTATTATTGATATTTTTGTCTAGAATTGATTTTTTGATTTTATTAATAAAATCTGATTACAAACGAGAAAATGATTTATGAATTGAATACATGAGGAAAACTAAAACTATATTTGATTAATTGAAAACTAAATTTAAAATTAATTATTTTTATTATTATTTTTATTGTATTAATTCTCACACAATCAAAAGCGCCATATTTTAAATATCAAATTAAAAATTAAAATTGTTGTAATAATAATAACTCTATTCATAAAATACACGGTTTATTTAATTTAAATTACAAATAAATTATAATTTATGTTTAATTTAGTGCCTTTTAAACCGAATCGACTGAGCATTTATTATACGAGAAAATAGTGTTGAAAACAAATTTGAATTTAAATTTTGAAATTATGTTTTGAATTCATATGAAAAATATGAGCGAAAAGAAAAATTATTTGACATTAAAGTGAATATTAATGCAAATTTTAACTGATTTTATACTAAACTTCTTATGAAAATAGCATTGATTTGAATTTACTTTTCAGAGAAGGGAGAGATTCGGATGGCATTCAAATTGCATGTAAATTGAAAATAATTTTCACAAATATCCACTAAATATTCTCTTATATTATGGTTTATTCAAATTTTGAATGACAGAAATTAGAAAATTTAAATAAGTTTTACAAATATATTATCAATTTGTGGGCAAATACAAATTTCTCTAAAATGTCAAACAAACAAAATTTAAAATCTATAAATTTAATGATGAAATAAAAGTAGATTTGAAATACAATGATATTCGAGATATACATATGATTAGCGTTCGGCAAAGGGGTAAAAATAATGGGGGGAAAGCAAAATTAAGGATGCGAAAATAAATTCAATATTTCCAAACTAATAATTTATTGAAAAATCAAATATTTTAAAAAATAAATTATATTTATACAGATAATTAACAAAATACAATATTATTGTAATTAATTATTATGAATAATATTATCAATGTTTGCTTTATGTTATTTGATGATCGTATTCTGAGAATATAACGTAAAGTATCATTAATTAATCTATTAGTTGCCCGTACTTTCTTGCCTTCAGTAACAAAAACAAGGTTCACACGCAATGCTATACGTTAACCATATTCGAGTATTGCTCAAAGAATAGATTAGAGATTTAATATTAAGATCTAACGATTTAATATTAGTCCTTTAGCATTGCCCATAGAATTAACATTATTCATATATTTAGCATTGCCCATGTTGAGCATATGTCGTAGACTTAAGCTATAATCCCATAAAAACTTTTGTTAAAGCATTCTCACATAAATTTAACTATAGTCCCATAGGATTAACATGGAGAAAAACTACCATTTCCCTTCATATTTTGCTTTCCCATAGGAAATAATCTTTCATAGAATAACATTATCCATGTTAAGTCTATGGAAAAAGTTCCATAGGATTAGCATTAGCCATATTAAAGTATAGTCATAGATTTAAGCTGTAATTCCATGTTAAATCCCATAGGATGGTGGCCGAACGATCCTATAAACCACATTATTTATAGCTAAATTGTGGTTTAAAAAACTTACAGTTATAAGTTGTTCCAAAATACCTTATTGTTTGAATTTCTAATATTATTGTTGATATTTATTTAATCTTAGCAATAATTTTACCCATAGGTTTATCATTGGCATAGACTTATTATTATCCAGGTTATCCTATGCCATAGTCTTATCATTACAGATATTTTTATAAAATCAGCATTAGTTTTATAGAGTTAACATATTAGCAATAATTTTACCCATAGGTTTATCATTGGCATAGACTTATTATTATCCAGGTTATCCTATGCCATAGTCTTATCATTACAGATATTTTTATAAAATCAGCATTAGTTTTATAGAGTTAACATTACTCCCATAAACTTAACATTACCCATAGGATTAGCATTGCTATAGACTTAGCATTGCTTATGTTAAACTTGTGTCATCGACTTAAGCTGTAATTAATTTTGTTTAACAGTTTTAAGAGTAGAAGTGAGATTGAAGCATATTTGTGTTTTAAACGATGTATATTAACCATCTGTATTAATTCAAGGACTTCCTGGAGTAACCCAGGTTAGTAGTTTGCCTAACGCCAAAATTGAGTTTGCATTTTTTATCAAATCATTAAGAAAACTTAAGAGACTAGTCATTCAAACATCCCATTTGAATATATTGAATATATTATATATATATATAATTGTATTCAATGTCATTAAGACTTAATTAGTATACTTAATAGAAAGTAACCACACAATTGTTGTAATGAATGTAATTATTTATGTGTTTATAGAAATTCAGAATAATTAGTAATAGTAATGACGGAAGAAATTAGAAGTAGTTTTACAATTGAAAGTCCAATGAGTGATGTTTTGGACAATAAATACAAACAATTGATTACATGGACTCTGTTTTTCTGTACACTTTCTTATGTAAGTTTTTGTTGAACTTATTTTGAATTCTAATTGATTTTGTCTAATTAAATGCCCTATTATTGAAAGGCACTTATTGTCAGCATAATTGGTCCCGCATTAAGTGATTTACAAGTCTTATTGCAAACAACAACATCTGATTTAACTTTTATATTCTTCTGTTTATTTATTGGTTACACTGTCGGAGCGCTAATAAGTTTGTATTGTTTTTATTAATACAAGTATTTATTTATTTTTAAATTATTTTCAAAGTTTTAAAATTTTAAAAACTAAAATTTAGGCGAAAATTTAGACTTTCACAGACTTAGTTTTAGACAGTTTAATATTTTTAATTATTAATTAACTATAAAAAGTCAAATATTGAGTTACTCTTAAAATTATACTTAATTTGTAAATTTTATTTTTAATAAGATGGCTATATTTACGATTACATTAACCGACAATTGGTTTTGGTGTTTCTTCTATTCCTGATGGCCGTAACCATAGCTGTGATACCCATTTGTCCCAATCGGCGCACTATACTAACAGTGGCTGCACTTTGTGGCTATGGATGCGGAGGTTTGTCATCCATTTATTGTGATCTTAAACTAATGTAATGTTAGGTTTAGACACAGCAGTCGTCGCGTGGATTGTGGAGATATGGACAGAAAAAGCGAGTCTTTATATCGGGGGATATTCTCTATTCTTTTCAATTGGCTTATGTATAGCGCCCCTAATCTCAGCCCCTTTTCTCACTAATATTAATACTAATTATGTTTCAAATAATCTTTTAAATGCAAACACTGTTAACATATCTCGACTCGAAATACCGTTTGTTATAAACGGTGTTTTACTCCTAATTTCGTCGCTTTTGTTAATAATATTACACTTTTATCGCAAATATATTCCTCCCGTAAAATGCGAAAACACTGATAGTAGTAACGGAGAGATGACGGCTACAGCACAGAGACATTGGGACTATATTTACACTTTACTCGGAATGCTAATCGTCGGGCCGTACGCCGGTCTGGAGCTCATGAACTTTCAACTCATCCCAACATTTCTATCCGATTCTTATCAACAAATGTCTGCGTCCGAGAGTTCCCTTATGTTGGGTCTATTGACCGGTTCTTTTGCAATATTTCGTTTTATTAATTTTATAGTTTCTATCAAATATTGGTCTAAAAACTACATTTATGTCAATTTAGTTCTCATATTTATCTCAAATATACTGCTATTTGTATATCAATATTACGAATCCTCAGAGAGACTAATGACTGCGGGAATAGTAATTATGGGAATAGGATTCTCAACGGGTTATCCCTGTATATATGCCTTCTTTGGCACTCACGTCAAACTCAGTAACACAACCACAGCTGTGCTCATGAGCTCCACCGGTATATCTTCGGCCGTCTTTCCCGTCGTTTGCGGACAACTCATTGCCGGACAGCCATTGGCTCTCATTTATATCAATCTAATCATTACTTTCTTTATTTCTTTTGTGTTTATTTTATTTAATGTTATTATTTACTTAAGAAAATGATTAGCAATTAATGTTATGGAATGTTTTAATAAAATGTTACCTAGCATTTATATTTCAATTATTTGTGGAATTAATTTATTTGAATTTTAAAATATCATAAACTGGTAGAATGTTAAATACAAACACAGCCGACAATTACACATACAGTATACTGTACACACATTTTAAGAATAAAGTGTACATCAAAGTGGACCCAATTGTCACCCAAATCACAATTCCTATGTTAAAATTTTTAAGTCATAAATGTATTTATGGATTTTTACAATATTATAAGCGCCAGATTTGAAATTTCTGTCAAAATTTGTTAAACTTAATTAGCTAATTTTAATTATGTAGCTAACTTTACTAGGGTTATTGGCAAAAATGTTTTTGTTTTATTATATTAATTAAACATGTTAAATGTGATAGTATAGTTTAAGGTACTTAACTAGAAGCTTTACATAAGTGGTTCTCAACTTTAAAAAATCATTGATTATACAAATAATGTAGAATTGTAATTTGTTTTATATAATTCACACAATTTAGTAATCTTAGTTTTCAATAAAGTTCTTGCGATTAGCTCTCACTTCGTAATGTTTCGCAATACTACGAATAGAAACGACCTATGAATAGGTGGGTTCACATAAAGTTATAAGATAGTCCATAACTGTTTTATCAAATGCTCTCACGATAAGTACACACTTGTAAGCACAGGTATGCCAACAATAGGTCGTTTATTTAACTACAAACCAATGCACTGCATTTAACTGTGTTATCAAAAAGTTAATTACTATATTAATAACATATTGTGAGCTCAACGGGTGCTAAATTGACGTAAAATGGTGTAAATTGATCATTGTACTTTATACATTAAAAGCTTGTTTTCTATAATTAAAGATGGTTACATTTCATGACTCATAAGTTAAATTAGAATGCATTAAATTATTCTTGGTCAACTGTTCACATGACTGCTATTCATGAATACTGTATGCAAACTTGTAACCCTGGCTATTGTCATGAACATGACAACTTATACCGCCAATTGTTAGTACTACCCGTTAGTGGTTAGTGTTTTCTGCAATACATTTATTTATTCTATACATTCTGTACAATAGATTGTAGAAAACACTAATCACTGACGGGTTTAAGAGATAATAAATGATTTTAAGTCAAAAACTTGAGTGTAAAATAAAAATTAAATTAAAGTTAAAGCAACAAATAAAGCACAAGTAAATATTTAAAATATTACTAATGTTTTTTATTAATGATAAACGAATCCATTTTATTGGCTTAAAATTTAACTATAATGCAATTCTATGATAAAAACACACTTGAATCCAGAGTTCATAAGTGTTTCAATTATAAGTTTATATATTTCAATGCATTCCTATGCGATCAACAACTGATTACTGATCACAACATAACCTCCAATTACTCCGTATTCATGGTTATATTAGTAATGTAACATTACCATGTGTTTTACGCATGTAGTAATTAATATGTATTGTACATTATCATCATGGTGTTTCGGAATATCTTTGCATAGCGTAGGATGATTGGCATAAATATTATTATTTCAATTTATTTTTCAATTCTTAATTAATTAAAATTTTAGCCATGATGCATTTTATTATTGTAAATATTTTTTAAATGTACATGTTTTAAATGTATATTCAGTTTCAAATGTTTTAATTACATAAATTCAGGCTATCGATAAGTTCAAAATATTCTTGTCCATAAATATACTGTAGTGTAGGCAAATGACAATATATTAAGTATACATTTGTTCGCGTATATAATATTTAGATTTGATTAATAAATCCAATTCTTAAAAGATTGTATTTACAATTTAAATGAGAAGAGTAATCGTAATTAATTTTAATCAAATCATTGTAATAATTACACAATTTGTTTACTGAGAAACTGCAATCAAACAAAGGTTTCGACACTTATTTACCTGTAATTTCAATCACAAGTAGTAATTAATCGTGATTTCCAACTATACTATAATCAAACTAAAGACCAGTTGTGAGGAAAATGCTCTTTAATTTGCAGTATATTTAAAAAGACTAACACTTTTGAAACATTTATAAACAGATAAAAATGCACAGTAAATGTGATATAAGCATATTTTCTCAAATATTTCTCACTCATTCAGTAGTTATTATCAATACATTCAATAAGTTTTATTTTTCTTACTTTTTTTTATTCAATGCGAGGAAAAACATATTTTCTGATTAGCATTTGATTTGTGCTTTAAATTGACATTTAATTTAAATATTTATTAAAACAATTTTTCACACAATAATGGGTAGAATTGAACGGATGTTTTGTAACGCAAATATCAGACAGAATTGGGATAAAATATTATACACTATTATCATGTGTTATATTCAGTTTGCGTTTGGCATCACCTGTACATCAGTCG
>CAJPIZ010004313.1:0-10403 GCA_905368565.1 Medioppia subpectinata
TTTATGTTTTGAATGCTAATAAATATTTAAACTCTATAAAACATATTTGTATACAATAAATATTTTACATTATTTACATAAAGTATATATTGATTAATTAAAAATTAATTAATTAAATATTTTATTATATTGTATATTACCAAATTTGTCACATTATTACTATTTATTTAATTTATTATAATTTCTACATACATCTAAGATTACATATAATATATTCATGATATTTTTATAGAAACGAATATTTTGTTATATAATGTTTAGTCATATATAAATTTCAATGCCATTAACACATTGTTTCCATATAAATAATTTATCTTTATATTATTCAATAACTTCTGAATATATTGACAGCTAGATAAATATACGTTTGCGAAGTTATGTAAAATTATTTTACATAATAAATAAATATAATTTTCATATTTAATTAAATTTCAAAGCAATTATTAAACAATAACGAGTTAGTATTTTAATTAAATTGCCTAGATGGTGTAGGTTTCACTTCAACTGTTATTATTAAGTAACAAAATCTATACATTTTTATTTTGTATAATTTTAATTAAAATAAAACTAAATGATATTTATAAAACTAACTAGTTTAATATTTTATTTTAAGATTACGTTAATTAACTTGAAATAAAAGTTACATACAATAGGGGAGGTGATAGGGTGGTGAAAACTATAAAAGAGAATAGAAAACAAGAATGGGAGAGGAAGTGGGTAACAGTTTGTCGACGGGGCCGACGGCTAGTACTTTATTAATATAACACACTAAAAATTTTTGAATTGTGTGTAATTTATATTCTAAAATTGCTATTTTAATATATCAAATCTACATAAAATATAAATAATATGCCCGAACTTGATGTTTTGCAATATAGACATTAAATGTTACTTTTTTATAATTAAAAATTCTGTATTAAAATTTATAAATAAGTTTTTACAACTTTACTAAGCTTTTTACCAATAAGGATTTATTCATATGTTTTAAATAATATTAATCATATTTATTAGTATAAATAATTCAAATTAATATTGTTTAGTGAAATTTTTAACGAAATTGTAATAAATCCACAAAAACTAATTGAAATTTTTAATAAAATTAATGAACAACAAAGAGGTGCTTTTAAACTTTTTTTAGAAAGAAATTTTACAAGTTATTAATAAAATCATTAATATTTTCTTCAAACATGGAATCGTACCATGATCAAATTATTTGCGAGTATATTTTAGACAATTGTCCTATACATTGTAATACTAATAAATATAGAAACATAATTGATTAATTTATTAAATATATTAGAAAATATGTGTGGCTAAATGCACACTTATCATATTAAATTATCATTTAAAATGTTGTAGATAATTTTTCAACAAGTTGTTTTGACACATCAACAAAAATAGCAGATTTTCCAGAGTGTGTTATATAAAATATAAATTTAAATCAATAAATCTCGTTTATTGTATTTTTATTCAATGAATATTCTATCATAGTAACAATTGTCTATATAATAATTAATTGAATTGAGTCAAAAATCTGCACATAAATCCTTGTCAAAATTGACGTAAACATCATGATGATTAATTTTTTCCAAAATTGTATATAAACAATAGAGAATCTAGAGAATAATCATCCAAAAAAAGTAAGTAAGCTAATAAAGTTTACTACTTTAATCTAATAATGAAATTATACCACATTTTATTCTTGTCGTTAGCCGTTGGGCTCGTAATCGGTATGTAATTGCATTTAAATGCTATAAAATCACATTCATTTCAATGCCTATATTTCTAATTCACAGCCGACTCTTCGTCCTCGAGCTCAAGCGACTCGTCCGACTCGGACTCGGGCTCCGGTCATAAACACCATAAGAAGCACAACCATAAGGGCAGAGACCACGTGGTGTACGTTCCCATCCAACGCTACGAGCCTCAGCCAGTGGTGGTACGCGTGGAGTTTGACCTGATCACTTTGTTCAACGACAACCATCTTGGTGAATTGGCCGTCAAGTGCCAAGATCGTTTGTACGATTTGGGCAACAATTTGCGCTCATTCTTCACCTACCTGGCCAACGACCATGATAACTTTGACTTTAACATGAAGGACGACGCTGCTCAATTGCTGGAAGACCTGCGACAAGGGCTGCAACATTTTGGCGACAAACTTGGTCATAAGGGTAGCAAACAATTTGGGGACAGACTGACCAGGGTGGAAAACCGTTTGGACAAACTCAGAGACTATATGCGCAAATCGTTTGACGAGATCACTAAACACGAGCACGAGGGCCACCACGACTCAATCTACCGAGAGCACAAATTGGGCGACACCCTGGTCAAACTGAGCGAGAACCTTGGTGAAGCAGTTGGTGTGGACAACTTGGACCAATTCAAAGACCTGCGACAAGGGCTGCAACATTTTGGCGACAAACTTGGTCATAAGGGTAGCAAACAATTTGGGGACAGACTGAAGAGGGTAGAAAACCGTTTGGACAAACTCAGAGACTATATGCGCAAATCGTTTGACGAGATCACTAAACACGAGCACGAGGGCCACCACGACTCAATCTACCGAGAGCACAAACTGGGCGACACCCTGGTCAAACTGAGCGAGAACCTTGGTGAAGCAGTTGGTGTGGACAACTTGGACCAATTCCAACACGTTCTCTATGGCTTCTATCACGACATCGGCACCGCTTTCGATCGCGCTCTCGACCGACAGCTGGACTACGTTAGGGCGGGCGCGAGTCGAGTGCCCACGAAATACGCCTATTTGTTGGACTTTCACAACGAATGGAACGCAGACTTTGTGGACATTATCAACACTTTCAACACTTATAACTCGGATGATGTCGTTTACACCATTCAATTCTAAAACACCAGCATGGTCACATTTCTAAATGTCCCATGATTTAAATATTGCCAAAATTTAAAATTAATAAAAAGCATTCTTATTATTAAAACTTTAATAATATTTTTATTTACTTATAGTTATAAGTTATACGTTATTTTAAAACTATCATTCATCATCGTTTTCATCGTACTTCTGTTTCTGTGCTTGAAAATTATCTACGGTTTCAAAACCGGACAGCAAATCGTAAATCTTTCTAAATGTTTCACCGCATTTGTGAGCATAATCGCGTAGATACTGATAGCCCTGAGCCAATTGCTTACCCTCATCCATGTGCTCTCTCATGTTGATCTCGATGGCTAATTGCATTTCGTGGCCGTACACCAAATACCAGCCCATAAGACACTTTTGATAGCTCATCTCATGGGCCCGGGTCAGTTTAGCGCTAACATCGATCATCAATTTTTGAAACGAGCCCCGCACAGCCGCGTACGAGGCCAGGGGGTCGCCCGCATTAAAGTTGACTGTGTTTGGGAAGTGCTTCTCAATCCACTCAGCTAGTTCAATCAGTAGTCTCTTAATGTTGGTCATCCTAGTGGCAAACTTTGAGCCCGGGTTACTCCTCTGGATCACTTTATCCATCACTTCTGGTAATAGTTCGCCCATAAAATGTCTCATATCATTGTAAGTGGCGCAATTGAAGTTAGCTGGGTCGCTAAGGTAATGCACCATGGCCTCTCGCAGACCCCAACCAATTCGGATCCAGTGCGGGGAGTGGGGATCCGCCGCTAATTGAACCTTATTTCGCTGCAAACAACTGCCAAAATCGTCTAATAGGGTTCCTCCCGATGCCGGGTATACCACAACTCCTAACACTACCACAACAGTCAATGTGTGGCGCAAATAAAGATTCATTATGGTTATTGTTTAGGTTTTCACCTTATTTTTTTAATAATAAGCAGCCATTTGTTAATTATGAATTCCGTATGTTTAGCATTAGTCAACATCTTACTACTAACCTTCCATTATATTTTAATAATTAATTTAATTAATTATAACTTGTATTATTGAGATAATATATTAAATTTATCATTCGACCAGAACTTCTCAGATTATGTTGAAGTGGTTATTTAATTTACTAATATAGTTTATATGACACTAATCATCATAATCTTATGAAAATGGTTATGCAAAGTATGAAACAAAAATTTGTTTGTCATAAAAAGCAAATTAACAAATATTTTTATTTTCAATTTAATTAATAACAAAAACATGATTAAAGTATTTTAGAAAGCACAGGCTGTGGGTTGATCTTTGTAGAAAGTGACCTTGATACGATCGAACACACGATTCCAGGCGGTGCTAAAGTCCTGGAGATACGAGTACTGAACGGGCAGTTGTCTACCGGCGCTCACGCGAACCACCCGTGCGTTTAGGGCGCGGTTGAGAGCGTTGTCAATGTCTGAGTAGAAACCGTTGAGCACCCGATGGAAAGCGTGATCGTTATCGTCGGTGATATACTGTCCAAAATTGCCCGATAAAGTGACTAGAGTGTCGGCCAGTTTGGTGTCCCTAAAAACGCTACAGTGTTTTGTCTCGCGCTCTTTAGTCACCACAATGCTAAACGTTTGACGAGTGTAGTCTCTCAATTGACCTAGCACATCCTCCACAAACTTGCAATGGTATACAATGTCGGACGACTGGTCCCGAAGTCTGGCGCGGAACTCAGCCAAACCGCGACCCAACGAGTCCAACATGTCTGCCATATCGCCGTTCATATAGAAGTCAAAGTTGTCCGCATCCATGTATATGGAGGTAAAATAGCTGCGCATATTAGTGCCCAGAGTAACCAACGATTGTTGATAGTCTTGGACCACTTGGCCAAACCCGTTGTCAATGAGTAGAGTGATCAGATCAAACTCTACGCGTACAACCGAAGTTTGAACGGGAAGGGGTCGATAGATAACTGTGGGCGCGCGGGTGGGTGTCTGCACGGGTACGTACACAATATGATCGTGTTTGCCATGCTTTTTGTCCTCGTGTTTATGATGTTTTTTATGATGTTTATGACCAGAGCACGAGCCGCTGTCCGACGACGAGTCAGAGTCGGAATCGGACGAGTCGGATGAGTCGCCTTAATAATGATTATAAAAATGATTATAAGAAATATAATTATTGTCAAAAATAATCGTGTTTTATGCCGACTTACATAATACGAGTCCAGCAACAAGTGCTACGAAAAGTATATTGTATAGAAATTTCATTTTCAACAATATGGCTTTAATATTAATTCATGAATTAATATTTTAATTCTGTTATTATATTGAATTTTATTCGCAGTTTATAAACAGTGTTATTGTAATTAATTAAATGTATTTTTGACATTTATTGTCTACTGCAAGTGGATTATGTAATTAATTGAAGTTATTTTGAAATTTAGTACATAGTTTTACGAATCGTATTTAGGAAGAATAGATTCCTATTTTTCATATACATTACATACGTCTACTTCTGGTCTTTTCTAATTTTATTATTTAATGTATAAAATAAAACATGATTAATTGTAATGTTTTTAAATAGAAATTTAACACATTAAATAGTTAAAATTAATTAATATACTGTAAATAGCATAATATTCATTCATATTTTAATTATTTAAATCTACTAGCCTTAGTAAACGTGTCACGTTCACGCGTGAATCACGCTTACTCACACTCACAGACCGTGATCATGAGTGAGCGTGTAAATTTTTCTAGACACTGTGAGTGAACGAGATTTACGCTACTCACTATTTATTTAATGAGAAACCAGATAATAATTATAACTAACTAAATAAAACATTAGGCTTTCGCATATAATTTAATATTTATTTAACTTAATTATATCTATTTATTATTAGCATTTATAAGCTATTTACCATGTAACAAATTATATTTTGGGTATAG
The DNA here is from genome assembly GCA_905368565.1 of Medioppia subpectinata. NCBI lineage: Eukaryota > Metazoa > Arthropoda > Arachnida > Sarcoptiformes > Oppiidae > Medioppia > Medioppia subpectinata. The sequence continues at coordinate 5,788 of CAJPIZ010004313.1, forward strand.
TTTAAAAAATTAGTGGCGTGAGTTAATGTGAAAATCGTGATCGTGAGTAAACGTGAAAATTTTCACCAACACTAAAGAATGTATCAGTATAGTGTAAATGTATTAGTTGGTGTGATTCGCGATAGAATTTTTCCAGTAAATATAAGTGAGTGTAAAAATTTTGCCATAAGCGTGAATAAAATTTTTCCAAATTACCAAAACTAATACCTACGGAGATACAACCTTAAACGCAAAACCGTACTTTGTTTTTTATGATTTATCGATATGTTTTTAAAAATCAAAACCAGATATTAAAGAACTTTTGATAAATTAATTCACAATAAGATTTTTATTTAAACATTAATCAATTGTTTATTTTTATTTGTTAGAGATAATTTAAATAATACACTTTATTGACAATTATTTAAAAATTAGAATTTTTAAATTTGTTAATAAATATTTAGTTTAGAAAAAACATAAATATAATAATCGTATAATTTAATAAAACATATTATATAAATAGATATATTTTAATGTAATTTAATTTACAAATTATGTAAGTTTTTGTTCTAACGTTGTTTTGCTAATTACAACAATTAAAGTTTTGAGCGTTCAATTGCGTAGATTATTTCTCAAACACATGTTATAACTTATAACTTAAATACATAAATATAATTTGTGATAAAATACTGTATAATTTATATTCATAGCTATAAATAATTATAAAATTACTATGATTAATTTTGTAAAATATGTTTATACAATTTTAGTACATAATTTTAATGTATTTAATACTCTAGAGTCTAGACATTTTTTAGTAAATGTACATAATGTATTCTATAAAATACATACTAGGTATACCTAGTATACATACCTAGTATATTATACCATAATTACTGATTTATTTTAATGTTAATTTTTCAATTAGAAACTGAAAATATATGCTCAATTTGACCAAACGCATTTTTAAATTCTGTTTTAGCGCTTTCCAGATATTGATATTCTGCCGGCAATTGATTATTATTGCTCTGACGGCCAGATATCTGAATGTTTACAAATTCTATCATTTGTTTGCCAAAACTTTTATACCATGCTTGATTGCAATACTGATACGCCAATTGAGTATCATTGTTAATCAGATTAGGCCGTATTTGCTAGTATAATGTCATACTGACTGTTAACTTGATCTAGGTCATCTGAATTGTGACCAAATGCAGCGTTAGGAGTGTTGGCAAACAGTTGTCTTAGAGTAGTGGCCGAAACTTTGAGTATTGCCTGAACCTATGATATACGTCTGTTATAATTGGAGTTTGGATCAGCTTGGTGATTTTTCTCATTTCCCGACACTTTTGTCACACCAACAAGAAAGTTGGGAACAGTAGTTTTCATGGCGTAATTGTAGTTAACTAGATCATTTTTCAAGTTAGTGATTAGTAACATATACAAGTTCATATTTAGTGAATTTTACTAAATATGTTTACAATCTTGGTATATTCCTAAAGTAATAATTATTATTAATGTAAATAAACTAATATATTTTGATCTGGTGATTATTAGACCAAGAAACTGTCAGATATTACTGGAACTAAAAACTAATTAATTAAATGAATTATTGAATTATTACAAATAATTATTTTCTGACATTTTATTAAATTGTAATAAACATTTTAGATCTGAATTTTAAGAATCTAAAACAAAAAATCACAAAAGTTTTATGAGGAATTATGTAATTGTTATTTTAAATTATGACAGTTAATTGTAATTCATTATTCAAATTAACAACTTGATTTTGTGCTCAACAATCGTAATCATTTATAATATAATATACTATGGCAATCAGACAAAACATTAGCAATATCAACAAAATGTTCATAATGTAAAATTTTTATATTAATGCAGTTTTAATCTAATCTTATATTAGTTTTAATACAATTATTATGTCTATTATAATATATACCTATTATACGGCATATTTCCAAAAAATCTAATTACTGCTTATTATTATATTCAATATTATATTAATTACTTATTAATATTTATGTTAATTGCATCCAAATATATGTAATCCTAAACTAAGAGCTCTTATGCATATCGCCATTCATGTAATATTATTCAATGTATGTTTAGTCCCAATAAAGTGCGTAATTGTTTTGTTGTGTCAATACGGTGGACATAATTGAAACCGGTTGCCGCAAAGCACCCGAACCTATCACACATTGTTTAGACACTGGTCAACACTGCCAGCAGTTTAAACGTAACAATATTAAAATAAACAATCACATTTTAAGTAAATTACATTGATGATTTATATTTTTATGTATACTTTACAACAATATATGTTTATTTGAATTTCTACAAAACAAAATCTGTATTAGTTATCCATCAACAATTTAGACACTTACAATAATAATAACTTAAATAAATATGCATTTAACATTTAGATAATCTTGCTTCAGATTAATTAATAAATTATAGTTTAATTTATATTTATAAAAATGCAGTAAAAAACAATTTAATTTAAGCTTGAATAAATAAAATTAATTTTTAATTTATTTCAAACTCTTCTGAAATATATTAATTTAAAAAACAATATTTGTAAATAAATAAATGACATGCTGTTAGAAATTTAACTGTAATCAGCATATATAGTGTCAATTATATCAAACGAACTCGACATTAATGCCTTATAGGCCAGTAAATACTGATATTTGGCTGACAACTGGCCATCATTGCCGAGATGTGCCGCTATCTTAGCATTTAGAGCAGCGCTCAGATTGTCGCCCACGTCTTGATACCAATCACGAGTACATCGTTGATAAATGAGCTGGGTCTCGTCGTTAATCAGGTCGGGTGTATCCTTTAGTATAACATCATATTGGTTAACAACAAGCTCTAGGTCANAGATTGTCGCCCACGTCTTGATACCAATCACGAGTACATCGTTGATAAATGAGCTGGGTCTCGTCGTTAATCAGGTCGGGTGTATCCTTTAGTATAACATCATATTGGTTAACAACAAGCTCTAGGTCATTTGAGCCGTGACCCGACGCGGAGTTTGGCGCTTTTTCAAACATTGTTTTAGTATAAGAGGCCATCGCTTTGAGCATCTCCTGGAGCCGTGACTGACGTTTGTTGTAATTAGTATTTGGATCAGCTTGGTGATTCTTCTCGCCCTCCATCACTCGCGCGAGAACAGAGAAAAAATTAGCAACAAAGAGGCCATAGCTTTGAGCATCTCCTGGAGCCGTGACTGACGTTTGTTGTAATTAGTATTTGGATCAGCTTGGTGATTCTTCTCGCCCTCCATCACTCGCGCGAGAACAGAGAAAAAATTAGCAACATCAGTTCTCATGGCGTAATTATAGTTATCTTGATCGCTTTTTAAGGCATTGAATCCTCGTGCCTGAGCCACATCTATGGCCACCCATTCCTCTTCGTTTGGTGTGCTTTCATAGCCTAAGTTTTTGGCGATACAGTCGGCGAACTCCTTGACACTGTTGCCGCTAACCGATCCGTACAATACAGTGCCAACTAATATCACGTTTAAAATTAAAATGTACGATTTCATATTTAAATTCTGTAATTACTAAACAAATATGTTGTGCTATTCAGTAGTATATTATTTAGCTCTTATTAAATAATTATCGCTCTTTAGGATCTATTTATGCAATTTAGTTATTAGTAAACCATTTGTTTCATATAGAATCTGTCAAATATCACTAATAATGAATTATTCATAAAAGGAAACTTTAATTATTCAGACAGTTTAGCATGAATAATGTATTATAAACGCTAAACTAACTGATTAATTGTAATTTGTCGTATATTATATTTTCGGAAAATTTCTGTTGTATAATATTTTTATTTATCAATTTAATGATATGGAAATTTTATTTCAATATTAATAATTTGTAGTAATTTCTTGTACAGTACACAAATTAAACATTCTTTATACATGCTAGTATAACAGCTATGAAGAATGGGTTAGCACTTTTCAACTAACAATAAATTGTTTAGATGCACAAGTTAATTAATTGTAATAAACAATGGCCATTGGCTAATAGACAGGTGGGCTGCGCTGGTGTGGTCAACTTTTTAAATAAATATAAATGCACTTAGTTTGTGAGTGGCGTCTATATGACAGCAGGACTTCGGGATTTGGAGTAATGACTATTTTTATCAGCAAAATATATTCTCTATTTAAGAATTATTTTATGTTGGAATAAGTCATAAGTTATATTAATCGATATAAATCAATAAATTCGGATATGTTAGATTAAAAAGTTATCTCAAAAATCAGCCAAGGACTAAAATTTTACTAATAAGTAAGTACTATATGCTCGTAAGAAAAAGCATTGGATTAAGTTTTTTTGTGAATTTATTTTAAAACAAGTGTAATAAGCAATTGTTGCAACTTAATTATAAATTAATTATATTATTAATCTAAACACATATTAGATAGATAAATAATTTTTAATGTAAAGTTTAAATTTTTCAATCTTTATTTGTCAAATTAAACAAATGTGTTTGTAATTTAACTATAATCAGCGTATATTGTATCAATTATATCAAACGAACTTGATAATAAAGCCTTATAAGCTAATAAGTACTGATACTTGTCTGGCAACTGGCCATTA
>CAJPIZ010004314.1:0-10401 GCA_905368565.1 Medioppia subpectinata
TAAAATATACAAAAAATTTCCCCGATAATTCTTTATTATATCCATTTTACAGAATCTAATTATCTCTTATAGTTTAGGAGTAATGGCCAAAACGCGAGCCGCAAGATTACTTGACTGCCCCTTTATAAACGCTAAACATAAAGACGCATCCAGGGTAATCAATAAAAAATTTACCATACTTCATAAGCATTTAATTGAGAATGGTGCAAAATGTTTCGATCGCAATCAAAGCCTAAGTAAATGCAAACATGAATGCATAATAAAGACACACCTGAATGAATATAAAGCATTTCCAGAAAATATACTATATATTAATAGTGATATTATTGAATACAATAAATATAATAATATAAATAATATCATTTATTTTTCAAATCAATCCAACACTAGTTTGGAGAGAAATTGTCAGCGTAAATGTGATAAAAAAGTTGAGTGCATACAACTCTATTATCGAATTGATTACACCAATGTTGTTTATTATCAAAATCAAAATAGCTATGATTTATTTTTTGAGATACCGTCGGAGCCCGAAATGATATACACTATAACACGTAAAATGTCTGTCGAGGAGTACCTGTGCTTTTTGGCCAGTCTTATGGGCCTATGGTTTGGCATTTCTGTATTAATGTTAACAAAAATGTTAAGACATTTGTACAACAGATATGTTTTGAATGTTATTAAGACAAATAATGTTCAGTTTATTTTTAATAATTTAAATCCAATGCATAGACATTCGCCAAAATTGTTTACGCGCAGAAAATCATTACCGTTTTAATTTTTTGTATTAGCAAAACTATAATTATTGTATCTTAAAATAAAAATTTACTTTTATTAAATATAAATATTATATTAATTATGAAGACAAAAAATGTTCAATTGATTTTTCCTAATTTAAATATAATGCAAAGACATTCGCCAAAATTGTTTGTGCGTAGAAAGTCATTACCGTTTTAATTTATTTTTATGGGAAAGATGTATACGCATTGCCATAAATATCCTTGTCATAAAACTGTACACAAATTGCATAATGCATTGTAAAAATATGTTTCTCATTATTGTATACGATTTAAGATAATTTTGAAATATCAATATTTTTTGCGTCATTACATGTTGAAATGTTATTATATACAGTGTCTTATGTTATTATTGAAATGTTATTGTATAATAGATTTTGGAAAAATAATATATTTAATGCGTTAAATATTCGTTTATTGTAAATTCCTATTTATCCTAAATACAAATAAAATAGTTAATATTATTGTTATTATATTTTATTTTGCTATTGATTTTAATGAAATTACCATGAAAATATCACATTTGATCATAATTGCTATTTTTATTATGCAGTGATTATTTTTGATAAAAAATATTGTAATTGTATAATTTTATATGTTATTTTAAACAATATTAAAAATATTTACTTAAAATGGCGACAAATAAAATAATGAAAATAATAATTAATAATACGTTAAAAATTATAACATTTGTAATATGTTTTACGGGATGTTTGTATCAAATGCTGGAAATAAGTTTCATATACTTCTCGTACGAAACCACTACTATGTTAAGTTTGACTCACAGTCTATACTACAGGTGCCGGCAATTACTCTATGTTTTAACATTATAACATTTGTAATATGTTTTACGGGATGTTTGTATCAAATGCTGGAAATAAGTTTCATATACTTCTCGTACGAAACCACTACTGATGTTAAGTTTGACTCACAGTCTATACTACAGGTGCCGGCAATTACTCTATGTTTTAACAAAATTAATTTATTAAATTCTAGATATGGTGAAAATTTAGACCATTTTAATACTCAACCTATTAGCAAACAATTGGATATATCCAAAAAATGGTTTGATAATGAAATGTTATTTTGTTTTATATTGGACACGGATAGACAGCCAGTACCATGTTCAGATGTTACAGAATACATTTACTCAATTGATAAAAAATTAGGTTATTGTTTGACTGCATTTTCAAAATGGACAACAAATTATACGGGATATTACGATACAGACAAAGTCAACGACTATAGTTTTAGTGTCAATCCGTTTTTTACCGCGTTTAGATTTAATAACCAAAGCGCATATTTTGATGATACAGTAATTGTTTACATAAGATCAGATTGGGACAGACAGTTTCTCTATTATAGCACCGGTTTTGTATATATCAACGCTAAACATAAAGACGCATCTAGGATAACTAATCATAAATTTACTATAATTCATAAGCATTTAATTGAGAATGGTGCAAAATGTTTTGATCATAATCAATCTCGTAATAAATGCAAACATGTATGCAAAATAAAGACACACCTGAATGAATATAAAGCATTTCCTGAAGATATACTATATATTGCCACTGATATTATTGAATACAATAAATATAATAATATAAATAATAATAATAATGGCATTTATTTTTCAAATCAATCCAACACTCGTTTGGAGAGAAATTGTGAACGTAAATGCGATAAATACGTTGAGTGCATACAATACTGTATAATAATGTGTATAATACATGTGTAAAATAAAAATTTATATTTTTAACTGTATAAATTATTGACAATATCTGTTGTGGTTAAGTTATCAATTGATTTTATTAATTAACTCTAATAATTAAGCTATACTGTATAAGTTCCGGAAATACCCAAGTTCCATATCTATAAGCATACGATATGTGTTTAATAAAAGGTGATTAATGTAATTGACTTGAGTTTGTGGTAAAATATAGTGAACTCATTCTATTTCCATATATTAAATTACCTGTCCTTAAATCACAGCAAATACTCATCGTTTGGTCGTTTAAAGCTTTTCACTCGTATCCGATACCTATCGTCCGACGACTGGCCGTCCAATTGTGCGAATAATGTCATACAATAGTATTTATCGCTTATAGAGTGACCAACTGGTGTAATATCTGCGCAGTTTATAGTGGTCAGATTTATATTGTCACCAACTGATATAGGTGGGTTTACATAACATTTTTTATATAGATCATCCGGTTTGTTAAAAGCCATATATTGCTCCGCAACTGACATGTTATTCAAGTACAATCTGAATAAATTATCTTGCGCAATTTTTGTAATGTTAAGTTTGTATACTTCGCGAGATTTTATCTTTTTAAAACTTTTACTTAAATATCCATTTTTATTTGTGCAGAAAGTTATGGCCGGCAATGATATGATATTCTCGGTCTCGTATTTGACGTCAGTTATAGTCTCGTATAAGAAATATTGTGTTAATATTGTCGTGAATGTGAATACAGTCACTCCTGGAATATTCCAGTGGACTATTATGATGACTTTGATGAGCTCACACACCAGTCATCACACCTATACATCACCTCATGTGCATACGATGTGCACATACTATACTCATTGCCTACCAATTATCTCAATGTCAATTATCCCTATAAATAGTAGTGCATTTCATGTATGACTTTGCAGTCATTATTAAGTCCTCTTCGAAGGCATTTCTCTCTTTACTCTCTAATAAATACTTGTTTTATATGTTAAGCGAGTGTAGCGTTATTTAACCCTTAATTAGGGGTTAATACCGTCGGCGACCACACCTAATAGTTGTGACAGTAGTGATCATACTTCGCCCGTAAGTCTGCTCATTACCGATCGCGACAATATATTTGATAATTGAATACAACATCCTATTAAACACAACAATCGGGTGATATTTTTATAATTTTTAATTGTGTTTATAGTTTTTCCAACTAATACTTTAGTATATGTTTTCATCATGATTAAATATAACAATATTATTGGAGTTATATTTATAGTTCCATAAAATAACAATCAATATGAAATGTCAATTCTTTTAATTGCTTTGTGTACTACAGTAAAAAGAATGCCAAACTATTATTATTTAATTATTACATGAACTTATGTTAGATGCAACTTGTAAATTATCTATTAAATCTATTAAATAAGATTAATAATGTTTATTGATTAATAATGTGTTACATAAAGGGCCGGTCAGTATATCTCGCACAAGTGGTTTTGCCAATTGCTCGTAAACTAGAGGAGATAATCAAATTCTGTAAAAAGTATCTAAGAGCCCCATATACGCTAGTTCTTCTGAATATCTAACTTTTAGATTTTGGTCACGTGGTATGCAAAATATGGGACAATTCCAAAACCACATGTTATTGAGCAAACCATACGAAATATTGAGATGGTCCTCATGGCAAATTTATAAAGCAGATACTCCTGTATAATATATAAAAAGAATTACTAAAATCTAATTAGTAATATAGATTTTATGGCTCAACAAAATCAGGCTTTTCGTAATGCTAATCTTATGGGCAAATTTCAAGTAAGAAATATTGAGATGGTTCCAATACAAAATATTTCGTGCAAACAATTGTGTATAATATAAAAAAAGAATTATCAAAATCTGACATGTACTTTGGGTTTTATCAACAAAAGAGTGATAGTATTTTATATTTATATTAATTTTTGCAACATCTTCAGAATAAAATATTTTTAATATTATTGGTTTTAATGTAAATTATAAAATTATTAGTTATTATTATGTTTATTTTTAATTATAATCTGTTTGTTAAATTAGTAAAAAGCATATTTATTAATTAATATAAATATAAAATACTATCACTAAAAATTACATAAAACCCACATGACACTTTTCTTAAAAAATAAGTTTGATTTTTTAAAATTTAACATTATGTTCTATGTAAAAATTTATTAAACTTAATTATCTTGGTAGAAAATAGAGATATTTGAAATGTCTCTTCGGATTTAGTAATCGGAATTGTTGTTCTATATTTTGGTGAAAACAGGATCAAAATTGGATTATCCCTTCAAATGTTAGAGGGGGGTTCAATAGTCGGAGATAAATAAATTAATTACTGTATAATGATCATAATTATAATTAGGCATGTTTGCTGAAGAATGTTAAATTAATATTATATGTTAATATATTATTTATATCATTTGATGTGTATTTATAAAGTAGAAAAAATATTATTAAATAAGAATATATTGAAAATACATATTCTTAAAATTTATTATATTTTGTTATAAGTCCATAAAAACAAAATTAATATGGTTGAATTGTACAATCTTTCCAAACCTATACCACCGGAGTTGCGGGTAACCGGGGCTGATAGTCATTTCTACCGCATTGGTTTATCGCTAATTAAACCAGAATATTCAGTATCAGCTCGTGCTATATTATGTCATCCATTAATTGTATTTTCAATTTTAATCATAATGATTGTTAAGATGTCAGTACTTGTCTATCTGTATTTGAAACAGATAATTTTATCTGATGTGCAATATTTGTACCTGGGTGACTTTGATCATTTTACAAAAACAGGATTCACACTAAATCTAGTGGCAGTATTGGGATCAATGTTTGCAATATTATCTCAAGTGATATATTATTTCAATTATAGATATGGTATAAAACCAAATGATTTGAGCATTTTTAATATGATTGCCGGCGTAATATCTCCCAACAGTATAGGGGTTACTGATCCCAAATTGGTTATACAATTAACAAGTTTGTTTAACCGACTAATTAAAGTTGCAAAAGTAGTAGTAGTAATTATTGTATGCGTGGATTTTATATTTTCAATTTTACTATATGCAGCTATTACTAATTATGGTTATCTATTAATTGTCTCATTAAGCCATGCCTTGTTTAATGCAATTTTGGCGTATCACGCAATTAATATATTTGCTTATCAAACTATATATTATATTATAATTGCCTTTTATTTTAAGTATAAAATTAAAGCATTGAATACTGAAATCCGTAATAAATTACTTAAAGGCAAACGTGTTGTTAGGATTGCAACAATTATAAAACAGTTAAATGCAATCTATGTTGAAATCTCTGAGTATAATTCAATTTATTGGTGCAAATACTTGCTGGTTGTTTGGCTAACATTAAGCTCACTTATAAGTCTAGCAATTTATGGGACAATATTCACAGATATTATATTTATATTAAAGTTTGTGACATTAATTATTGCTATATTTTATGGCAATTGTTTGCTTTATATAATCCATATATCATCAGGGTTATATAATGAAGCTATAATTATGTATAAGTTATTTAACTCATATATTTTATATACTAAGTATATGAATCCTAGAGAAAAGCTAAAGGTATCTATAATTTCATAAATAAAATATTTATATCATGTTCATTGTAATATTATTCATATTTAATATTTGTAATCCAGTTATCAAATATGATCCAAAGACTTGGCGACAAAAAAATAGGTTTTTATTGTTGGAAACTATTTATTATAAACAGATTACGTGGATATGAAGTAGGTTTATTATAAAATATGGATAAAATTACATGGTTAACTTTATTATATTTATAGATTATTTCAATGGGAATACTATTTTATATGAGATTAATTTCATAACAATACAAAACATTTGATTCATTCCGTTATAAATAACGTGATTTGTTACTAAATTAATAACAAGATAAACAACAATGTGTTTCTAACGTATATTACATAATTTTAATAATTAATTAATTAAATAAATACTGTGTTTATACTAAAACAGAAATAATAACAATAATTGTTTTAACATTATACAACTTACTTATAATTATTTTAAAGTTTACAATACAATAAGTAGCATTTAAAAAAATTACATTTGTTAATACGTGATCGTAGATAATGGACGCTCAATTACATGCATTTTGATTTGGTGTCATGCTCATTTTGTTAAGTGAAATTATTGTTATGGATATTTATAACACACACGTTATTCATATTATTATGTTTTAAATTAACATTTTTATAAATATTAACTACAAATTCAATGCATACGTTTGAAACGATTAGTAACGAGAAGCCGAACCATAGGCTGAAAATACTGGCGACGAGACACAGAAATTCACTGAAATTTGTTTTTGGCATTTGTCTAACTGTGAGCACCGGTAGGGATGGGAGCAGAAATTGCAACGCCTTAACGGGTTTTATAGTTTTATTATCCGCCCATGGTTGGCTAAACTCCTTCTGGACAATCTGGTAGTACTCTTGGTAACAATCAGGACTCTGACCGCAAACGCCGTTACACTCGTCAACCATTTGGTCGTTAACATCGACTCTATCGGCAAATCTTAAGCTTAGATTCCGATCGTATATGAGATAATGGTTGGGCAAAGAGTCGTATCGTTTGATCGCTAAAGCGATCAAACATTTCGCGTGACACTCGGCCAGCGATCGGTGTCCGAGAGTCCGGTAACGGACACAACAGCTCCCGTATGGGGCCGGCAATAGCTTGACCACAGTTTTCTGGTATTCAAGTATAATGTCTGCGACTCTGATCTTGAAATAAATACGACCACGTTGTTTGGGCTGAATGACCAGGTGCTTTCGGTGATGAATGTGTAGGGTTAATGATGTGTACAACGAAATGTGCTTAAATCCTAACAAATATTCATCCCTCGATAGTTTGAAACCTTTCACTCGTATCCGATATCTATTGTCCGACAACCGGCCGTCTAATTGTGTAAATAATGTCATACAATAATATTTATCGCTTATAGAGTGACCAACTGGTGTAATGTCTGCGCAGTTTATAGTGGTCAGATTTGTGTTGTCACCAACTGATATAGGTGGGTTTACATAGCATTTTTAATATAAATCATGCGGATTTTTGAAAGCCATATATTGTTCTTCAATTGACATGGTGTTTAGATACTTTCGCAATAATTTATCTTGCGCAATTGTTGTAATATTAAGTTCGTACAATTCGCGTGATTTTATCATTTTAAAATTATTACTTAAATATCCATTTTTATTTGTACACAACGTTATGGCCGGCAATGATATGATATTCTCGGTCTCGTATTTGACGTCAGTTATGGTCTCGTATGAGAAATATTGTGTTAATATATTTGATAATTGAATACAACATCCGATTAAACACAACAATCGGGTGATATTTTTATAATTTTTGATTTCGTTTATAATTTTTCCAACAAATACTTTAGTATATGTTTTAACGATGTTTAAAAATAATATTATTTGAGTTTTTGGTTTAGTCCAATAAGAATAGTAATCCATATTACATGTCAATTCTTTGAGTTATCTACTTTACTAAATAATGATAGTATTATTATCAAATACGTAATAACTATAAACTTATTTCTTAGCATTTTACTATAATTTTTCAAGAAGTAAATGTTTTAAGAATATATCATAACATGATATATTATATGAAATATTAGTGTCATTTTTATGAAAATAATTATAATTTATTAATTCATTCGAACATATTTAATATAATAATATAACCATATCTAGTAAATAAATATTTTTAAATATCATTTATTTTCGTGGAATAAAGGGTGACCAACTCCTAAATGTCTAATAGTAAACTTATGTTTTCAAATTTGCAACATATTTTTGATTAATTATTGGCACAATAATCTATAACAATTGGACATATTAGCAGAGTTATATTCATATCTGGAATTTGCAACAAACTATATTTTAATTTAAGAATTTCTGTTTTTTATTATTAAATGTTTTGTTATATAATAATGAATATATTGCAGTTGGTCAAAAAATTGTACTTTTACGTTGTTGTAATAATTTAACTTATTAAGAGTGTCAGACTTTGTAAAAGTATATATTCATGTAATTTCGCGAAAATTTATGTACGTAATCAACTAATATATTTTGTTAACATGTTCAAAAATATCGGAAGCGGAAATAAGGTTCGGCATTTACAATAAAGTCTAATCATTGAATTAATATTATATTTTATTGAAATATCACAAAATGGGGGAGGTGTAACCGCATTATCTTAAAACTACATTCTTCGTATACGAATTATTTCTTATATACTTTTGACAGAATCTGATTTGAATCTGAATAAAGTTGTTACGAAAACGTAGAGTTTAACACTTTTTGACCGGCTCGTTATATTCATCATAATATAACAAAACATCTAATAACATAAATGTTGCAATTATTACATTAATTAAATTTTGTTTTTATTTCTAGATATAAGAATAACTTAAATTAAATAAATATTATTTATAGATATTTAATAAATAAGTGTACAAATAACAAAAATTAAATCTTCTTTATAATACGTTATTTAATTATAATTATTTTACAATAAATGTTACACAAATATTCAATATTTATTTTAATTAAAAACGAATAAACCATAACAACAAGTTTTATCATTATCAAAATTGTTTAACATTATTTTTGACATACTGTCTATTTTTATAATTTTAAAGCGTTAATATATAATCTAAGACATTAGATACAAGCATTTAAATCGTTTTAAAATTCTAATAAACAAATTGTGAATTTAAAAGTTTGAAAATTACAATAGTGAGTCTTTTAATTAAATCTTTAATGTAATTGTGGTCTCAACACGTATAGCATCCTTGTATACAATTGAATGTCATTGTAATAATCGGCTGTTTATGTATAATTTACTTAAAAGAAATAACTACATGCCTTGTTTTAAGATTAGACAACTTAATAATAATTAATTAAAAGTTTACAATAATTAACACATTTTAAAAAGATAAAATTACATTTGTTAATACCTGGTCGTAGATAATGGACGTCCAATTACATTCATTTGATTTGTGTCATGCTGTTTTGTTGAGTTAAGTTATTATTATGAATATTTATAACACACACGTTATTCATATTGTTATGTTTTAAATTTACATTTTTATAAATATTAATAACAGATTTAACACAAATGTTTGACACAAATAACAACGAAAAGCCGAACCATAGGCTGAAAATACTGGCGACGAGACACAGAAATTCACTGAAATTTGTTTTAGGCATTTGTCTAACTGTGAGCACCGGTAGGGATGGGAGCAGGAATTGTAAGGCCTTAATGGGTTGTATAGTTATATTATCCGCCCATGGTTGGCTAAACTCTTTCTGGACAATCTGGTAGTACTCTTGGTAACAGTCGGGACTCTCACCGCAAACACCGTTACACACGTCAACCATTTGGTCGTTAACATCGACTCTAGCGGCGAATCTTAGGCTAAGATTCCGATCGTATATCAGATAATTGTTGGGCAAAGAGTCGTATTGTTTGACCGCTAAAGCGATCATACATTTCGCGTGACAGTCGGCCAGCGATCGGTGTCCGAGAGTTGAGTAGTGGACACAACGGCTCCCGTATGGGGCCGGCAATAGCTTAACTACAGTTTTCTGGTACTCAAGTATAATGTCTGCGACTCTGATTTTAAAATAAATGCGACCACGCTGTTTGGGCTGAGTGACCAGGTGCGTTCGTTGATGAATGTGCAGGGTCAATGATGTGTACAACGAAATGTGCTTAAATCCCAGCAAATACTCATCGTTTGGTCGTTTGAAGCTTTTCACAGGTA
>CAJPIZ010004315.1:0-10401 GCA_905368565.1 Medioppia subpectinata
ACCCCCAGTTGAGGGTTAAGGGGGCCAACAATCTAAGGGTTTGCGACGCCTCTGTGTTTCCCGTTATACCCAACGCCAACACCGCCTCCGCAGCGATACTCGTGGGCTATAAATGCGTGCAAAATATTGAACATTTTTATAATTTATAAATTAGTTATTTATTTGAACATATTTATTATTTTAGTATAATATAAAACAATTAACAATTACTATAGTGTACTACACATTACAAAACATTATTTTGATATTTAATTAGAATATACGATTTACAATTAATTTTATATGTTGTCAATTTATAAACTGTCCATGAATATCAACTGAATTGTGGGTAACCTATAGATATTACCAACTATGTGTTACCTTTAATTTAATATTATATATTTAAGAGTAATAAAAAGTCGCACCTTTGTTGCAATTAAATACATATTACTTTTAATGTTGCTTTTAATGTGATGAAGTAATATTATAAATTATTGAAGTAATATTATTAATTTTAAAAAAATTTAGTTTTGCTTTATAAATTTTCTATTAAATTAACATTAAATATTATGAAATAATATTATTATTTGAGATGAAAAATTTAAATTATGTAAAATTCGAAATTATATATAAAATAGTGTAATAAATAAAATACAATATAAAAGTTGTTAATTTAAATTAAATTCCTAATTATTTTTCTAGAAAAGTCTATTGAAAATAATCATCATGAGTTGAAATTTATTTCAATAAATTATGCAAAGTCACCATGCAACAAACACGAATTTTTAATTGAAAATAAATGGCCGTGAATAATATTTAATATAAAAAGTTAGTTAACTATTTTACCTTACATTAAGTCTTATCAATAGTTTGTGTACAACATTATGAGCCGGAGCTTAAAAGCACTGTTTGTGCCGATCGGCGACGTCGGCCACATAAATACATGTATAGGCGCCGCACAACCGCTGATACGGGCCGGACATGCGGTCGCTTTCCTGGTCGACAGCTATTGGGAGGGAAAGCTCCGGGAATTTGGGATCGAAGAATGCATACTAAACACTCAAACCACAGCTCACACCGAAAACGTGGTGAAAAATGTGGCCATTTCTCTGCTAAACAGTGGCGAAGTCGGACCCAACACTTCCATCCAGAAAGTTAGCGGCAATTATCAATCAGTTTTGTTAGACAAGATTATTGCAAGAGACGAACATCTGGTCACTCTATTGCCCAATCTTAAGCCAGATGTTATATTTGGAGAGCTCTATAGACCCATTCCGGCCATTGAGTTATCGGGTATACCCTGTGTGTTGATATCAGTTGTTAATCCGTTATTAAAGCGCAGCGATATTCGACTACCGCCATATTTATCTGGTAAGTGTTCCCATGATGCTCAATTGCTCTGTCGAGATTTAAACTTGACATTGAACATTAATCTATTATACTATTGTATTCGATTTTTTATCACAATTCAACTATGAATCATCTGGTTTAAATTTTAGTAATAATGTCTCTATATATAATTAGTTAGAAGTAAGTCATTTTGGTTATAAATAATGTGTGAATAGTAAAACTAAATTGGTATTAATTAGACATAAATTGTATTTCCAATCAAATTTCCAATAATTTTAAAATATAAACTTTATTATATTAAAATTAATAAAACAAAAAAGGACAAAGTATAGTTCTTTTTGACTACTTTAAAGGATTCTGTCTTGGAATGTAAAAACGACAAACCCCATAAAAAAGACTTTCTGGTCACCCTATAGATCACTTTGTGTAGAATGTTCGAGAAAACTAAAAACTCGCCAACTTTTTCCTATTACTTCTGTTAGTAATGAGAGGTGTAGTGATATGTGAAATGTGAATTAATAAATTCATTATTATGTTTTTAAAAAATTTATTAACAAATAAATGTACGAGTATCACAACTTTTAACAGCTCATAGAGCTAACATGGAAAAGTTTGCTAGCTTTAGGATATTGCCGTACTCATATTAATACATGTGAAGCAAATCACAATGGGTAATATTTGGTTATTATGTATAAAATGCTGTATAAAATGCTGCTTTTCTTTGGATAGGCTAACAATTATTATAATAATTTAATTGTTAATTAGGTCTATCTCTAGCCGGAGGGCCCGCAGAATGGGATGCGTTCCGAGCGGTCAAAGCCGCCAAACAAGACGAGGGCTGGCGTCGGATCGACGACTATATCGTGTCGAGAGGTTGTCAACCGTTGAGCGACAGTCCGTTCACTTATAGTGACAAATATCTTAATCTCTATGGCTATCCATTTGAGTTGGATTTCCCGCCCGGTGTCGCACAGTTGCCTACAAATGTCATCCGTTTGGATCACTTTATGCGAGCGCCCGAAGGGATAGGCTTTGAGATACCGGTGCCGTTAAGGGATATGCCGGGAAAGTTGGTGTACTTTTCGTTGGGATCGATGGGCGCCATAGATGTGGTCAATATGAAGCGATTGGTGGCCATTATGGCTAAATCCAGGCACAGGTTCATTGTGTCGATGGGACCCTCGCATGACGAGTACGTATTGCCCGGCAATATGTGGGGCCAGGAGTTTGTGCCGCAGATACGAGTCCTGCCATTAGTTGATTTGGTTATAACACACGGCGGCTATAACTCGACGATTGAAACGTTTTGTTTTGGCAAACCTATGATTGTTATGCCATTGTTTGCCGATCAATACGATAACGCCCAGAGAGTACAGGAGTCGGGCCTCGGCTTACGACTGGACCCCTACCGGTGCTCAGACCGCGAGTTGTTGTCTGCGATCGACACTCTTTTGAATGATAAGCCATTGAATGAAAAGCTGATGAAAATATCGCAAAGAATACAAACCAATAATAGTTTAGTAAAATTGCCACAAATTATTGCGGATTACGTCGAGAATTATGTTCAGTAAAAGAATTAGTAGTTATTAATTATTACTATTCAAGAACTTATTGTTAACTATTTTTATCTAATCAACAATTTTATTAATAATAATTATTACTAATTAAGAAATTATTATTACTATTTAATCAAGAATTTATTATTAATTACTACTATATTTAATATGTTTTAAATATTGTGTAAATTGTTTAGCCAGCACTTGATGGTAAGTTAGTGATTTGTAATATAATTTGTAATAAACTAAGGCCATTAACATATTTTTAACTACTAGCTAATGAAAAATAATACTAATAAAGTTAAATTAATATATTATCCTAAAATAATATTAATCCAGAATTTCTAAATATTATATGAAATTGCAAAACATTAAGTTTAATGAACTAAAAATGGTTTATAATTTTTTATAAAACCACTTTAATTATTAAAAATCAAAATATGTCTTAAAATACTTAATACTTTATATTTAATAGTATGTGGTTAACATATTTTCTCATTTAACTGCTAGTTCATATAATATAACTATTTACTCAAAAACAAATTGTATTCTAAATAAGATAAATTCTAACTTTAAAAAACTATGGTAAATATAACTCCATTTGCATATAAATTATTGGCTGTCGCGTGGATTACAGCCCAACGACAGGTCAGTCACGACAACACTTGTGCCCGAACTCAATGGGACTCATCGTATGATTTCATTGTTGTCGGCACCGGAACTGCCGGTGCGGTTGTGGCCAACAAACTGAGCCAAAATAAATTGATCAAGGTGTTAGCATTAGAGGCAGGTGGTCCGCAAAATGCTATTTATAATGATATTCCGGCCATATATACAACTATACCTTCAAACTTAAAGTGGAATTATTATTACGAGCCAAACAAAAACTATGGCCTACAGTACGCCGGGGGTCGGGTTCCCGATAATAGTGGCAAAACATTGGGCGGCAGTTCAACGCTTAACGTTATGGTATTTAATCGGGGTAATAGTCGTGGGTATGACGAGTGGGCTCACAAATACGGCGCCGACGGTTGGAGTTATAGGGATGTGTTGCCGGTGTTCAGGGAGTGGGAGAACAATACCGATCCCCATATTGTATACAATGAACCCGGATATCACGGAACTCGTGGACCCATTCAGATCACAACACCAAATAATGCGCCAAAATTTTATCAAAACTATTACAAAGCATTCAACGCCTTAGGCTATAATGAAACTGATATTAATGGCCCGAATCAGGCCGGGTATGCGCTGACACAGTCTTATATAAACACGACGGGTCTAAGGGAGAGCACCGGTACTGTGTTTGTAGACCCGAACCCATATCCAGATAACCTGCATATAGTGTGCAAAGCATTGGTCACTAAAATACTGTTCAATGGGTTGACAGCCATTGGCGTCGAGTTTATAGTGAATGACATCTCGTATACNGTGCAAAGCATTGGTCACTAAAATACTGTTCAATGGGTTGACAGCCATTGGCGTCGAGTTTATAGTGAATGACATCTCGTATACGGTTTACGCCAACAGAGAAGTCATTGTTTCCGCCGGTAATTATTGTAATGATTATAAATTTAATATAAAATATAATTTGATTTTTTAAATTTAAATTATTAATAATTTATATGAATATTTAGGAGCCTTTCAAAGCCCCCAATTACTGATGCTCTCAGGCGTGGGTCCGAAACAGCACTTGAATAGTCTTAATATACCGGTTGTGTTGGATCTACCGGTCGGACAGAATTTCCAAAATCACCCGGTTGTGTTTTTAAATTTAGTATTAAAACAACAGTATTTCTCTCAATTAATTAATGAAACACCAGAACTAAATGTAGAACAACTGAGCCAATTATATTATAGACAACAAGGCACTTTGTCATCTAGCCCTGCAATTATATCATACACTAGCACACATTTAAATCGAGACAAACAGTGGCCCAATGTGGAATATGCAATTGTTAGATCAAGTAACATTACATTTGCTCATGTTGTGTTTTTAGCACGATTTAAAAGTAGGGGAGTTATGAGGTTGCAGTCAACTGACCCCTTATTGCCCCCTCTAATTGATCTTATTTGGTATTCAAATCCTGAAGATAAGGCAAACATTTTAGATGCCGTAACACAAGTGTTTTACATGTATGAGCGAACACAACTGGCCAATTATTTGCAACCATTGCTACCATTTTCATTCATTGGTTGTCCCGATTGTCCGGACAAACAGTATTTGTATGAATGTATTGAGGGATTGAAGTGTTATATTCAATACAATACAGTCGCTGGCAATCATCCGGCGGGCAGTTGTCGTATGGGAGCGATAGAGAGGGCGGACGTTGTGGTCGACCCCCAGTTGAGGGTTAAGGGGGCCAACAATCTAAGGGTTTGCGACGCCTCTGTGTTTCCCATTATACCCAACGCTAACACCGCCTCCGCAGCGATACTCGTGGGCTATAAATGCGCGCAATTTATTAAGCAATTTCATAATTTATAAAATACATATAATAAGGGTTTGCGACGCCTCTGTGTTTCCCGTTATACCCAACGCTAACACCGCCTCCGCAGCGATACTCGTGGGCTATAAATGCGCCCAAAATATTAAACATTTTCATAATTTATAAATTAGCTATTTATTTAAATATATTAATTATTTCACTATACGATATAATAAAACAATTACTAGTGTACTAAACATAACACATTATTTTGATATCTAAATACAAAATAAATACAAATCTAATTACATGTTTTTTTGCATAGATTTCATTGAAAACTGTAAATAACAGTGAAATCTACGTAAAAACATATAAAACGCACAAGGACTAAAAGTCTGTATGCGTGCCCCCAACATAATTCATAGTAAGGATGATCAGCCCTATGCCATGATTGTTTACAATGTACAGTCAATTTCCTGTGTTTTAAACTTTTTTTATCATATAAACCAAATGTCCATTATTTATTTAGCAACTAAATTTTAGTTGATAACTTTAGCTGTATTTTAGAGTATAAAGGCTTAAATACAATAATCTTATATTTTGATTTTAGGCTAAGTTTTAACAAAAATAATTATACTGTATATGATAAAAAAAAATTAAAAAAATAATTTACACACGGTTGGCAACGGTTAAAAATTACATATAATTAAAATAATTTTATTTTTAAATAATATATATTTAAAATTATGACATATGTGCCGCTTCTGGTGGGTATTTCAAACCGGTATCATTGAGTAGAGTGACCACCCAGGCATCGGACGGCAATTTTCCGGACTCTAACAACTTGACAGCTGCGGCCACATTAGCGCCCGACGTATAGCCCAAATATAGACCCTCTTTGCGGGCCAACAGATCCTTGTATTTGAGCGCCTCCTCGTCGGTCACATCTATCGTATAATCCATAGTGTCGTAACTAAATAGCGCCGGAATCATACCATACCCGGAGCCCTGCAGTAAATGCAACGGGTTTGGCATCGGTTCGCCTTTAATAGCCTGTGCGGCGGTCGGTTCGGCCGCAACGCACACCACATCCGGGTTTTGCCGCTTTAGGTACCGGGAAATGCCGGCAAAACATCCGGCGGTTCCCACGACTGTCACAAACGCCGCCACTCGGCCGCCCGTTTGGCGCCATATCTCGGGTCCAGTGGTCTCTTCGTGCGCTCTACTGTTGGCTTCGTTGTTAAGCTGATCCACGTAGTAAGCATGGTACTTTTCAGTTTGTTCAGCCGCCACCACTTCTACCTCGCCAATGTCAGCACCGGTAACGTTGCCCGGCTTACCGTCTACTTGTTTGGCCAGCACTACCTCCGCGCCCAACGCCCGCATCATAACCGCCCGCTGAGGGCTATTGCCTTCAGACATGGCTATAGTCAACGGGTGGCCCAATACGGCCGACACCAGTGCCAGACCGCAGCCCTGATTACCGCTCGACAGCTCAACGATGTGTCCGTTGGGCTGTAGTTTGCCGTTAGATATGGCCGTCTCTATCATACATCTCGACGGCCGGTCCTTAATGCTGGCCCCGGGGTTCATGAACTCGCACTTTGCGAGTATACGTCCCGATCCGGGCCATATCCGGTCCAATGCAACCAACGGTGTGTTTCCGATTAACTCTATGGCTGACGCCTTGATGTCTGTCGGGCCGTATTGTTTGGCCATTTAATACGTATTATAATTTTAGCACAATTATAATTAAATTTTAACTTTTATAAAACCTTTATTATAAATAAAGTAATATTTCACACAAATGCTTGTATTTATATTAAATGCAATCTCAGTTGCCATGGCTGAACAATCAGATAACATGCACATCGAGCTAATTGCTAATTTAGTAGCTATTCAATAGATTGTGGTAAAATATTGCATATATGAACTGAGTATTCACTTGATATTTGAACTAGCACTTAATTAAGTACATTGTAGGTTTAGAGTATCGGTGACGAACCTATGCAAACACTATACAGATTGACTGAATGTAAAATCGTCACATTTTAAAAATCACCATTACGTACATATTATTATCAGGCATATTTTTACCTCCACGTGATTTGACTTCAGAATCATGTGTCCGACCAAAAAGTAGAATAGGAANTTTAAAAATCACCATTACGTACATATTATTATCAGGCATATTTTTACCTCCACGTGATTTGACTTCAGAATCATGTGTCCGACCAAAAAGTAGAATAGGAATGTATGATGAAGTCCATACCCCTAATATTTCCTTCAAGGTCAAAATGACAGATAACTGAACTGAATTTTACATTCTTGAAAAAATCATATCTCCTGATTCGTAAATGGTAAAATTATTATCTAAACTGCATATGGTGTCCGGCCGGGCCTAGAATGTGCCCGGCAAAACCACATCAGACTGAGACTCATACTTTGGTCACAAATCGACAAAATGTGATTTCAGAATGTTTTGAAATCGTAAATTAGCCACCACTCGACCAAAAATGGACTTATATTGACCAAACCTTTTGAGGACCATTTAGGGTCCCCTCCGCAACTTTATTAATTAATAGTGGGCGTGGCCAGATTTTTTTTTCAATTTTCCGTAAAAATAACATAATTTTTTCACTCTTATCTGGAAAAGGATATGCCTATTAGTGGGATAGCGGGCACTCGGGAGTTATTATTATAGAATGAAAGTACACTATGTAAGGAGTCAAGTGGTTTACTTTATTTGGCCATACTATCTCAGGGTTGGTCGCAGTGACCACTTTTATCAGTAAAATTTTTAAAATCAAATCTTTTATTTTATAAATAATTAAATCATGCTATATATCAATAGAAAGGTATGGATGAGTAGAATCGATATCTGAAGGAATTTCCCAAATCTGACATAATCTTTAAAAGTTATATCAAAATTAAGAAATTTTGTAACAGTTATGAATGTTTTTTATAGTTAAGGACGTAATTACTGTACATCATTTATATCAATTTTAATTGTGCTTACAATGATAATTGATTTCGCAAATTTAAAAAAAATTAAAATTTTTAAATATTAAATTTTTGGCCCAATGCCCATTAACATTAAACTTTGTTTTTTTTATATAAAATCATCTGAATAGTAAATGTCCCTCAAAAAATTTAGTCAATATAAGTCCATTTTTGGCCGAGTGGTGGCTAATTTACGATTTCAAAAAATTCTGAAATCACATTATGTCGATTTGTGACCAAAGTATGAGTCTCAGTCTGATGTGGTTTTGTCGGGCACATTCTAGGCCCGGCCGGACACCATATGCAGTTTAGATAATAATTTTAATATTTACGGATCAGGAGATATGATTTTTCAAAAGTGTAAAATGCAGTTTCTTTATAGGTCATTTTGACTTCAAAGGAAATATTAGGGGTATGGACTTCATCATACATTCCTATTCTACTTTTTGGTCGGACACATGATTCTGAAGTCAAATCACGTGGAGGTAAAAATATGCCTGATAATAATATGTACGTAATGGTGATTTTTAAAGTGTGACGATTTTACATTCAGTCAATCTGTATAGTGTTTGCATAGGTTCGTCACCGATAAATTAAAGCATTCAATGATTATTTTTTGCATTTGTTTGAAAGCATTGTTTTTGGCATTAATTTTAATGTGAAAACTATTTGATTGTAATTTTAAGCAAACGTTTCGTACAATCATTTCAGTTGATCCCAAGATATGGCACAACAGTTGACACAAAGGATGGCATCACTCGTCACCACAGATGACGGCGAAGACAAAGACATTCAACAGGTATTTGTCAAACAATTGACTGTTTATTGAGTTTTGGTTTTATCTCACATTTTAGCCGAAGATTTACGCGAAGGACTCAATGGACAGATTCGGTGATGACATGTTTGGACTCATATTATCGTATCTCTCACTCGAAGATCGGTTTCGATGCGAATGTGTGTCCAAACAGATCCAGAGGACAGTCTTCGAGAGTGTTGTGGACATCAAACTCTATCATCTGATTAGAAACATCTATAAAACAAAGACAACATTAACTCAAGCGATGGAAACAATTGCCAAAAAGTTTCCAAACATTCAGATCATTGACTGTCGAGGAATGATATGCAATGACAATAATTTGCAAATATTTCACGACAATTGCCGGCATTTGCGGCACATTTACTGCAGTAAGGGTTCAAATTGTAATCAACTGATCCCAAAGTTGAGACCTCTGGTCACCAGAATTAGTGACGTTTGGGCCAAACAATCGTTCATTAATTACCACCGATTGTCTCATTTGTCGGTCACTTTTATATGCTATGTATTTGACCAGAATTTCGGACTAATGGCGAAGAATTTGTTGAGTTTTGAGTTCACATTCAAAGTGAAAGACTTTAACAATCAATTATTGTCCCGATTTGTGGCCGAGAATCAGTCCCTCAGATGTCTTGTCATAAAAGAGATCCAATGCAACACTTCGGAGACACTCAACGAACTGACCGAACAATTGTCACGATTACCACAATTACGGCGATTGAGACTTGAATTCCGTTCGCTTCCCAAACACTACTCATTGTGTGAGTCTTTGCGTCCAATTGGCGTGAAATGCAAACAATTGAAACGATTGGCTCTCGCATTGCGCTCTAAAACCACTCAAATCGTGGATTCAATAGAAGAGTTTCGACAATTAAAACGATTAGATTTAACCCTCGATTCTCAATGGTTTGGTCTTCGGATTTCGGGCCAAAGATTAACGCATTTATGGCTCAAAGATTTGAAATTAATTAGCGATAGATTTGTCAATTGTCACGAACTTTGGCCACGACTTCAATGCCTATCCATTGAATGCACATATTTTAGCCGCCAATGTTTGGATCAGATCTCGACACTACCGGCTCTGCAAACACTTATCGTTCAATGCTTTGTAACCATTGATCTCTCGGACAATGATTTCTCGGGTGTGTTGTTCAAAAGTCCAAAACTAAAGACAATTGAAATCTGTTTAAACAATTATAAGAAGTTTTATTCAAAGTAAAAATGCAATCAATGCTTAATATTTGTAGAATTATTATTACAATTGAGTCAA
>CAJPIZ010004317.1:0-10398 GCA_905368565.1 Medioppia subpectinata
AATCTTTCTATATATTACAACGAAAGTGGTGTTTTCACTGTAGGTGTATAGCATTTACTCTCTCACACTCGCACGACTAATATATACACACATAACTCATAGATATAGATATAAAGGGATTAAAGTAACAGTACTTAATTACCAAGTAGATACCAAGTATTTCACATTAAGTTCTTGTTGTGTACTAAAGTGTACTCTTTACATTAATTGTATAACTAAATAAGTTATATTAAAATAGTCTGTCTGTAATTATATTTATTAAATTACTTTAAATTTTCAAATATAAATTACTGTTTTTAAATCATTAACTAATGAATTATAATTTAATAAATGTTGTTGCATGTAAATGTCTAAAGTAATTATACATTTTAATATATCACTTTTTAGTTTTGAGATTATTTAAAAAATTTCAATTTTTTTATTGCTATATTTAACACAAGAGTAGAGCCGCCACTCGATGGTTGTGGTCGACGTGTGTCTGTGTAAAGATCGCACCGATCCCTCTGGCACTGGCATTAGTGTGGGAGCCGTACGGGTCAGTCGGGGGCAGTAAATGGCCACCACTACTGATGCAGTTGTGAGGGCCGACTCTTGTGCATCAGTTCACTCAAAGTAGACCCCATTCCGTGTCCGTCGAGTCAACTCAACGGCTACACTGTTCATGTCGGGCACAAACCGTGCCGTACCGGTTGGCGGGGCTAATAAAGTGTTGAATACGAACTGGCGTTAAAAGCCGTGTGACTGATTGTGATACAAATGTATTCAACCTTCACTGAGCAAACCTTTAAGATTAACTATATTTTTCAACATAGCACTTTTTAAGGCCGGTTTCTACAGTTCTCTATAAGTTAATTTTTTAATTTATTAAATCACATTAGGCTTATAAATAGATCTCGGCAAATTTGTAGGCATCGTTTAATTTTAAATTTTTATGTTTGGCTAATCGATGGTTTTGGGATAATATTTTAAATGTGGAGAAATTGTTTTCAAATTCTTAAAAAATTTTTATATAATATTTTCTGAGAGTATTTTATTGTAAAATATTATTTTAAATTGAAAAATATATATCATAGAGCCATATGTTAATTTTATTGCAATATCTTAATTAGACTGTATTATCATTAGTTTATAAGTTATTTAATTAATTGTAATTTAATTAAAGTTTCAATAGCGCACTTGCATAATGGCATGGAAAATAGGCTTTTTTATTAAAAAGCCTTGATAAGTAGATCGTGAGTTCAATTCCCACTCGTCGTACTCATTATTTTTATCACTTAACCAAACACTGGTGGCGACAGTTTCCTCAGGGTCCGCCTATTATGCACCCATCTAGTTGTGGGTAAGTTAAACATACATTCAAATTTTAATATTATATATTTCTCTAAAATTAATATTATTAATAACTGTTATTATATGCCTTAAACAACAAATTATTAATTTCAATCAATTTTTATTAAATAAAAAGTAATGGAATTTGTATTCTTAATATTATGTTTATTATTAAAAATATAATTGTTATTTAAACCAAATTAAATTACTTAAATCTAATATACTATAACACGTACAAGGAAACTATTAATAATATAAACGTGTTATTTTTTAAAACACGAATAAAACCTTGTTCAATTATTTGATTATCAAAATTTTGCCTATAAAAGTGATCACTACGGCCAGACCCGAAAGCATCTGGACATCATGAAATATATCCCTCGACTACTTATTGAATGTATTTTCATTTTATAACAATAATTCCCAAGTGCATCCCATTACACGATTGGGCATAGTCCTTTTCGGTATTTTACCTATTAACACTGAACTTTATCCTTTTATTTTTATTACGTGTTGTTACTAGTCTTAACTATCTCCAGTTGTATATAAACATTTTTTTTACTTTCAAAGTTTTAATTATAAAACAGCATGTCTACTGAGGTTATAGTGTATGTCTATGCACTCCCCAATAGACGGTGTATTGAGGGAAAAACTGCAGATCAAAGCGATCAGCCTTCGGCCAGGCATAGGGTATAGACATTAATATTAACTGTAGCAATTGTAGCAAGTTATAATAGCAAATGTGTATCCATTGTTATTGTATAAGAGTCACGTCATGTTAAAATATCAATACAGCTAAAAATAGCCTCAATGAAAAATTTATTTAAATATTCCAAATTATGCTAATTTTTATAATAGAAATTAAATAAAAATTGTACTGTTGTATTTAAATTATAAACAGCATTATGTTATGTTTGTTTATAATCATTAATAGTTATTTTATTTTCAATCCGTTCCCACTTTTTATAATTAAATTACTATTTATTAAATAACTAATTAAAGTTAAAGTTATGAAAATTATTATACAATATTTAGCATAATTTCAGTTTAACAACTTTCTACTATTATTTTTAACCTGGCTGCTTAATCTTAAATTTTTTATATAGTCATAACTTTAAGGCAATGCCCTTAATAGCATAATCCTTCACTTAATTAAAATTAACCTGGTATTTTTTAATCAATACATCATAATGTTCACAGTCATTAATATCAAATAGTAAATGTTAAATTTTTCAATATTTTATTTTAAAGGTCATTTCAGAATTTAGAAATGTGTTTAATTTAATTTACAATGCTTAGGGTTTAAATAACGGTAATTTTTATTGCTGTCTGTAAATTTAATTTATTTTTTAACCATACATTTTTATGGCTTGTATTAACTATAATTATATACTATTTTTAATTAATAATTTAATTTATTTTTAATAACTGAGATTTTCTTAACAAATTTTTATTTAATTTTCTTTCATTAATTTTACACAGAATTTATTTCAATTGTTTATTAAATCATGCATAATTAAATGTGATACATTTGATAAATACATCTCGCTCGAATAGTAATTCAGCAATAAATACAATACAAGCAAAAATATTCATAAATAAATAACATAAAATTATTTCATAAATAATAATTACAACAATAATTACCACCGAGGTGGCTAAAATATAAATAATATAGAATTGCTATACTTTGTACCATTTATAGTCGTCAAGGCATTCAATTGGTTTAATTTTTGGTGCAATATTGCACACTTTCTTTGCATCCATCCAACATTTACTTTGTTTGCATTGGTTAATGGCGGTTGGCATGTCCATAGCGGTCGGTTGATGTAGGGCCACCTTTACATTTTCCGTTTCTACAACGGTAGTTTTGCCGCCATTTTTCGAATAAGTTTTTCCATTTGCCTCATGTACGGCCACCATGATGATTATCACCACAGTCAATAAAATTGTCAGTCCACTTGGTATCTTTACCGACATATTTCAATATAGACTTTATTTTGTTGAAACTGTATTGTTTTGCTGCAAATATAACTATGAATTAGTGTAAGTTTTTTTTAACAACCGTTTTTGTACTGTAATCTCAGATATAAATATAATTATATTATAAATAGTCACATGTAAAACTTTTTTGTTGTTGTTTAAATATATTTATTCTATGATCGGATTTATTGCAAAATATTTATTTAATCATGATATATTAATATTGCAATTAAACAATAATTCTGCAATAATTAAATGACAAATTATTTAAATTTAAAAGTACTGTACTCATAAAATATATGTTCACAAACTTAAATAAAATCACATAAATGAAAATAAAATGTTTATCATAATATCTAATAATAATCTGTATTTATTTTTATTTATTGCTATTAGTGAGTGGGAAGTGAGAAGTGTGCTTTTCATTTTGTGCAAACATTTAATTTAATTATGTCTTTAAATAAATTTAATGGTATTTGTGATTCAATTAGCAATATTTGCAGTTCATCTAAAATGTCATCAGAAAAGTGTGATAATATTATTAAATTAGTGAACAATTTGCAAACTATGTTTAAATCACAATTATTGAAAAACCAATTCAATACAAATGCAAAAAATACGCCCACTTTTGCTGATAATCCACAAACATCTCAACAAACATCACAAGACTTGAATAGTTCAAAAAAAATTTCAAATGATAACAACGATAACAACGCTGTCATTGAAATCGACGAGAAGTCAAAGTTTGTGAGCCTTTAAACTGAAGACAAACTTAATTTCATGTTTGAAAAAATACTGAAATAGAATGCGAAAAACAACTCAAATCAATGGAAATCTCGCAAAAACTTCAAAAGGATTTCAAAGTTTAGCAATGATATGGATTTCAACTATAATAACTCGACAATCCATCGAAAGTATAATCAAAACAACAGGTTTTACAGCAATAATAATCACAATAACCGTAACTATAATAACACTCGTGTTTTTCACAAAAATATTCATAATAGAAAACAGTATATTGTTTGGTTCCAAAAATGCATAGTAGATTGAATGATAGTTAAAAATTGATTTAGTTTATTGATTATGTTTAATCTTATTATTATTCAAAACTGCATTTATTAGGTAATCAAATAATGAAACCATTTTGTCCGTATCTATTCTGGTTCGGGAGTAATCCTCACCCGAAGAGGTCTACTGTCGGAAGCACGTTGGCAATATTATTCAATGGAAGAGACAAAATGTGGCATCTAACTATTGTCACAGATTTTAAATTACACCATAATTTACAAAAGTATTTGTGTAATAATTAGTTTCTAGGTAGTATCTAAGTAACCTGATACTATTCATTATCATATTGTCACATTTTCATTTTCCCGTCGGGTGAAATTGCCAAAGGGTTACTATAGGTTGGACTCTTCGGGTAAAGATTACTCCCGAATCAGAATAGATACGGACAAAATGGTTTCATCATTTGATTACCCAATAAATGCAGTTTTGAATAATAATAAGATTAAACATAATCAATAAACTAAATCAATTTTTAACTATCATTCAATCTACTATGCATTTTTGGAACCAAACAATATAAACCAAACTCAATACCTAAATCACTACAACCCCTACTATCCTAACCCAACACAACAACAATCTGTCATATTCTCTAACCCTTCTTATCCTCTCTATACACAACAAAATTCCCGATTAAATCACAATTTTTTAGGCAATCCTTACATCCAAACCTTATTTTCGTACATAAAACATATAAACTACTATATATTGTCATTGCATAACATTAATTTATTCTATTTCATGAGAGAGAGAGAGAGAGAGAGAGAGAGAGAGAGAGAGAGATAGATAGAGAGAGAGAGCCAGAGAGAGAATTGATAAATAAAGTAATTTTTACCAGTTTATACTTTTATTGTTTTCGTTTAAGCATTCAATAATGGCGTTGAGAAATATACTGATGTGAATACGTGTAAGTGTTTTGCGTTATATTTTAATTAAACATCATCATATGCTTTTAGTAATTATATTTATGCGTAGGGTTCCCAGGTCAAGTATTTAAATTCATAATGACAACTAGTTTTTGAGCCAATATTTTTAATGAGATTCATTGAAGTTTTGTTTAAAAATTTTGACAAGTTGTTTATTTTTTAAATAATGTAATTCAGCCTATTAATATAAAATAAAATTACATGAACTATTTAAAATAAACTATGCAATTATTATGTAATTTTTACATGAAGTTTTATTAAAATGTACTCTTGTAATGGAGTACACAGAGTATCAAGGTACTTGGCCCATGACTCCTGACCAAATAATTAGTAAAATACAACTTAAAAATACGAATTAATAAAATATTATAATAAAACGTTATTAATTTTATGTAAAAAGTTTAATTTTATTTAAAAGTTTAATGAATTATAATGGGCAACATAGTATGCATACTACAGACATAAAAATAATTAACATACCAATTAATTTTAAACTGATTATAAACTAACAGGAATAAAAGTATCATGTTTATTAAAGAGTCCCTACTCTAACCATTAACAAATTAATCTCTATGCTTTAAAAAATTAATTCTCTTCATCAGTTTATCATTTCTTCAGTTTTATACATGTTTTACAATAATTCCTAATTGTACCTTGATCATAATGAGTGAAAGTGAGTGCGACAATTTTGTTGATTTAACATTTTAACATCTATTGTGTTAATAGAATTAATACTAAGGTGAAATATTTACAATAAACATCTTTTTATATAATAAAAATCTCATTTATATATAAATAGCATAGAATAAATAATCTAGTTATATGATTTGTTAAGATAGATTTATTAAAAATTAAATAAATATGTGAGCATTTGGCAACACTAGTTACTTCGCAAAAAGTTAACTATATTTTTAAATCATTTAATTTAATTTTTTTTAAAGAAATTAATTAATTGGTAATATATTAGTGTTTATTACATTATAAAAGTACAGTATATATGATTTTATAGTATAACTAAATGTTGTTTGTGTTTAAATGCATAACATATTACTTTTTTGTTGTTGTCTTAAAAATATTTATTTTATGATCGCATTAATTGCAGATTTATTTAATTATGATATATTAATTTTGCAATTAAACAATGATTTTGTAATAATTAATTACATAGCAAATTATTTAGGTGAAAAAAGTACTGTATGTTAAAAAGTTTTGTAAAATATATTATCACAAACTTCAATAAAACCAAATACAGTAAATGAAAATAAAATGTTTACTATAATGTTTAATAATTAATAACAATCTGAATTTATTTTTATTTAATTTCAGTTAAAAATGATAACTTTTAAAATTATAGATTAAATAGAATTACAGTTTAAATTTTCAGTAATTTTAAGTGTATTTTTATTTGTTTATATTTTATTTTTAATTTAGTATGATCATTGTTGTTTGTGTTTAAATGCATAAAATATTACTTTTTTTGTTGTTGTATCATAGTCTTTGACATCTCCTTTAAAGATTAGCATACCCGCCCCCTTCCTAGCCTCCCCTCGAGGTGGGCAAAAAACATGGCAAATTGATTTGACCCAAAAATTTCTGTGTTGTGATCACGTGATTACAATAATTTTTTGACACAATAGACTAGACATGTGGACTTTCATTTTACTTTTTACAGGTTTGATCTAGCTCTTCTAGTTTAGCTGTAATTACAAAAACCGCAACGACAGATTCATTTGACTGGTTGGATAATAACAATCGGCATTTATTTTTATTTAATTTCAGGTAAAAATGATACATTTTTAAATTAGAGATTAAATAGAATTACATTTAGGATTTTTAGCAATTTTAATTTTAATTTTATTTGTTTATATTTTATTTTAATTTAGTGTGATCATGCTAACTTCACTTCAAACAATTGAAACAAAATTATTCAACAAGTAAAATAAAAAGTTTTGAGTTAAAGGTTATAGAATCATAGATTAACTTTAATTAACTAGATTTTAACTAGTTTGGTGTTTATGTAATGAATTTTAATTAAAACATAATCTGTTTGGACTGGGAGTCCGGGGGTTTGAGTGTAGGGCTTACTATACATTTACATATATTTACACATATTTTTATGAATCTATATGTCTAGTAAAATATATCATTTACATTATTGGTGTTCAACCTATTTTAGAATATCACAGATATGAATTCACAGTGTGCTCTAAAAAGGTGGCGCAACGGTCAGTAAAAAGTTTAGGTTTGTCAGTATTAAACAAGAAACACCACGTGAAAGTCAACCTAATAGTTTTTCACCCATTTTTAAATAGTGGTTGACTTTCAGTCTATCCACAAACGTTAGTTTTAAAAATTTAATTATTAAATACACATTTTAATGAGATTTGCTATTATCAACAATTTTATTAATATTTGATTCAATCATATTTGATGACCATATTTTAAAACGTGATCTTAATTTGCGCAAATATTACCAGTTTTGTCATTTTAAGCAATTCATTAGAGAGAAAAATTGTTCACAATTAAAAGTAGATCAAAAATATGTTAGAATTGTTTATATGTATGTTTTCCAAAATATGTGTTTAATATATGCATTCATTTTAGTGATTAATAATTCATAATTTAATCATTAAAATATAATTTTAATATTGAGATGACACTTGGCTTTACTACTCCAACTTACTAATAGTAAGTACGTTGAACATCGATAATTTACATCATTTTAATAGTAATTATATTTATTATCACTACAGTATACATCAAGTATAAAAAACATATCTATATTATGTATATTATTATGAATATCTATATTATAGATTGTAAAAAACATTATTAAAAATACTATTGTAATACAAATTATACATATATTTATTAAACAAATTATGATGTATTTATATAATGTGTAATGTATTATAGCAGTAGTTCGGGAACTATAGCTTCGGCTCCTAAATCCTGTTAACCACCGAAGCAGACAATGTGATCATTATGTATTAGATTTACATTAAATTTACTACATTTGAAGGCTTACTTAAAGTTGTTTTGGTGGGTCTTGAGCTCTAACTGTTGGGTAAAGTAATGATTATGATTGTTGTTAGCGCTGTTGACTAGACCAGTGATGAGGGCCTCGTTGTCGGCCAAATCGGACCAACTGTTAGACCGCGTCCTCTTCAGACTCTCCACCGCTGAGACTAAACCATAGAAAGTAATGTCAATTCAAATAATTTATTCCCGTTTGAAATTAATTGTTGTTCATTACTGAGACTCCAATCGCCGTATGTTTCGGGAGTGTTTGGCGCCTGTATTGTAAATCAAATGGTATGATAGGGATATCATTAGTTTATAAGTTGTTTAAGTAATTGTAATTTAATGAAACCTTCAGTGGCGCATTTGAATGATGGCATGGAAAGCAGGCTTTTTTATTAAAAAAGTTTTCATAAGTAGATCGTGAGTTCGATTCCCATTCGTCTTATCATTTTTATCACTTCACAAACACCGGTAACAGTTGTTCTCCGGGTCCGCCTGTTATGCAGCCATCTGTTGTGTTTAAGTTATAAAGTTATATCTTTACATACATTCAAATATTAGTATATTTATAATTAAAATTTTTATTATTATTAACTGTTATTCATTGCCATATAAAACAAATTATTTCAATCAATTTTTATCAAATAAAAAGTAATGAAAATTTTATTCTTAATATTTTGTTTATTATTAAAAATATAATTGTTATTTAAACCAAATAATATTATTTAAATCTAATATACTATAATACTGACAAGTAAACTATTATTTATATAAACGTGTTATTTTTTAAAACGCAAATAAAATCTCGTGGATGATATAGTTTAGTAATAATTAATGTAAAATTTATTTAATAATTTAACATTAGACACATCGACTTAGCGTTGGTCTCATTTATGTTTATTGTTATAATAAATAAGGTCTATTAATAATAAGACGTGGTTATTAAATCACCAAGGTCTTCACAAAGTATAGATTAAACAATTGAGTAGCATTGAATTAGTGCCATAAAATTAATTTAAGTTTTAAGTTAATCATAACCGTAGATTAAGGCTGTAATCAAATGTTAAAATTTTTAATACCATAGAAAAGGAGCATATATAGGAGAGAGTTTGTTGACAAAATTCAAAATAAATACATAAACCTACTGCATAGATCTCTGGGCGATTTATCACAACTTTTTAATATTTTTAACGTTGCGTAAATTTAATTGAATGCTATTTATTTATTTAGAATTGTGTCTATAATTTGGTCAATTGTGGCCATGGGCAGATTATCTCGACCGACAATAAATCTATAAACCATACTGAATCTGTCCATACCAATCAGAACGGGCTAGGCTATTTTTAATATAAAAGTATTCTATTTTAGTGTTGAGTTTATTTAATTGTAATTTTAATATAACAATTGTATAGTTACTATAGTAATAGAGCGACCACTCGCAGTACTACATGGGAGCCAATTTCGTGTACGTCGAGTCAACGGTTTGGCTACACGGCTCAAGTCTGCGCACAAACCGGTGCCGTAACTGTTGGCGGGGCTAATGAAGCGTTGAATAGCTTTGTGGCCGAAGTGAGTGTTGGGAAGTCGGCAACGGCTCGAGTCTATTGGCTGCGGACTGGCGTTGACAGCCGTGTGGCTGATTGTAATGCCAACGCATTCAACCCGCATGTGTGGCCAACTTTAATGTTAGCTATATCGTCCAATAATTGATGTTTAAGGCCGGTTCCTGCAGTTCCGAATAGAATTCGATTAAAATGTGTTAAATCACAATATGTTTATACAGGGTGGGCGGAAAGTGTGTCTTATTTTAAAAAGCTAATAACTCGTAAACTACATGAGATATTTTAATCAAATTTTTTTGCAAATAATACACAAAAGTATAGGATGATTGAATCAGGATTTAAAGATGTTGGCCATCCGTAGCGATCACGTGGCGGAGTAAAATTTCAAAATTGGCCATTTCATGTCATATTTTAGAGGTCGCAATTACGAGAAATGAAAACACGCTGAATATACATCACATACATTCACTTAAATAGTTGTGCAAATTTTATTTCATTTTTAATTA
>CAJPIZ010004319.1:0-10396 GCA_905368565.1 Medioppia subpectinata
TATGAGTATAGACATTGGTGTTATGGGTAGTGGTACCATTGTTTGTAAAACTGGACCCATAACTACCACTACTACTGTCCCAGCCATTATTATATTTATCAATATATCTTAATACTACATTAGATCCTCTTAATATTACCTCTTGTATTTCATTCAAACTATTGCATACTCTATTGAAGCATACCCTACATTCACAGCTTCCTTCCGTAGTCATATTTATATGAGATCTTCTATACAACTGCCCCAACACTTTGTTGGAATAGTACCCTGGAGATAACTCCATAAAATCGGGATATTCATTAGGTTGTAGATCTTCACTAATTGTGGCTGATGATCCAGTTTTAACGAAATCTATCGATTTGTTGAACAGCTCAGACAATCTTAGGCTATTTGAAGAAAATATAGAATACTTGTCGGAATTAGCCATATGTGAGCTAGCAATTAGTCCAAGCTGATAAGTTTTCATATGTCTAATAAAAAAGTTAACAATATCAGAATTTAATACAGCTTTTTTAGTAAGAGAATTAATATGATTGCTATGACTACTAACATTAGCATTACCATCCATATTGTTATAATCATACGGTTTAAATAATATCTTTGGAATTAGCTTGGCATTCCATGTTATATTAAATATGTCTCCGTCCAAATCACTCCCAGAACATTCATTAAACACAGGCCTACTTCCCTTCTGGCTGAATACCACAACATCCTTCAAATAATGTAGTTCTGGTCGATCCACACATGTTACTATACGTAAATCACCAGGATGCATGGCTGGGTTTTTAGATATAAGAGCAGTACCCAAAGGCACTTTCCAAGTACCGTAGGAAGTGACATTGTCACTAGTAGTATTATGACCTATCGTAGTTATAAAATTACTTGTCTCTTCCTCTTTATACATTATAAACACCTCATTCTCCTCTAATACATTCAATTCATCGATAACCCCAATTGCTGATCTTCCTTGATCTATCCTTATCCTGCATTTCTTATTAATATCTTCTAATATACTATTAAAGCAAGGATATAGCAATTTTCTAAAGAAGGAATAATCTGTACTGACTATAGATCTTGGAAAGACATTACAACTCCTATAAATAAATCTACTTGGATCATTGACGATTTCTTGCAATACCTGGAGAACGTATGCATCTTGTAGCCGTATAAAGATATAAGATGGAATCCCTAACCCTTCCAATATCATAATAACTTGTCTATTTAGGTAATAAGGAGTAGATTTGGAATAAGTAATGATTTCTAAATTAATATGGCTAGAGCCGAATTTCTTCATACTTCCTCTAATAATCAAATTGCTACTAACTAACTCTCTGGCAACTCTATTCCTGTCTATCCATTCCTTATATTCTCTACTATTCTTTTCACTTAAAAATGGTTGCACAACTATCACCCCTTTGCAACCAGCATATCTGATTTGGAATGCCGATGGTAGATAATGTATGGAACAGTTCTTATTCTTATTAAAGCATTCCATAATAGCTTTACCCAACTCCACTGTTATTAATCCCACACCATCGGTAAAATCATAACCATTTCTATGAATATCTTCTATAAACAAACAGTTCTCTACATCTAAAGTTGGAGTTGTCGAAGAAAATGCCTGAGCAACTCTCACAGCATATTTACCAATATTGTTAATTGCAGTGAAATTTCCTAACCAGGACTTGATATAATCCGAACCAATAATTAAGTTACTGGTACTAGAAATATACATGCTGTTGCAACTGATATACGTGCTTACAAACCACCCATTATGTTCTTTCATCTGTGATGAAGTCATAACTAAGAAGAAATATTTTCTATTTCCTATAAATATTCCATTTAACATCAATCTCCTAAAATAATCGTAAACATATTCGTTGTTGATCGATAAATCATTCTGAAACTTATATTCTGTATCTTCATCCCTTATAGAGATTCGTAGAAATTTATCAGGATCGAAATGCCTTAGTACTCTATTGGATTCTGTGGGTATTTTATAGTTATAATAGATTTTTAACGGGGTGATTATAATAGATCTAGTTAAAATGAATAAACTATGATTTCCATCCATAGTATTGTTATTCATATTACCATACAAATACATTATTTCTTCTTTTATTGCCTCTTTTTCCATTCCAAATCTCAATACAGCCTCCATTCTTTTACAAAATTCTCCAATATTTATTTCTAATAAATATTCCAAATCCAAAGGGGAGATTTTATTAACCAAAAACCTACCCTTTCTGGAAAATAAACAGAGTAATAGATAATAAATTCTAAAAGAATCATTACTGAGTGTGTCGATGCTATTAATGAGAGTACTGTTACCCCTACCCATTCTTTCTAAGATTGCCTTAAGTGGTAAATTAGTTAATTTTATTTCTGCGACCTTGCTTATATAGACATTATTGCTATATCTACTTAAAACATCTATTAGATGATTGACACTATGTATTTCATTCGTCAAACTCGAGCTGATAGAAGAATTAGGTATAGTAAGAGAGATATCAAAAGAATCATTAAAATAAGGAAACTGATCATTAGAAAGTCTAGTAGTATAATAAATCTCATCATTAATGATATGTAGATTTGTTTTCTCATATTCATATACTTTTGGAGGATGCTTCAATACTATATACAACCTAATATCATCTGTATCCCAATTAGCCGTTATCAATATACGATCAATGATATCACAATGAATGGTTAATTTATAGTATCCATTAATAATAGAAAGCTGTAACATTTTAAAATAGATTATATTATTATCATTATGTAACTTGTCCTTAAGAACAAATTCTTCATATCCAGTTACAGTCCCATATTTTATTTCTGAAAATCTACACTTTACATTTCTATTGTTGGGAAAATGTGGTGCTAATACTGGTGTAGATAATATTTGGGAAAGGTAAATTGCTGTATTAACTTTACCAAAATTACAAGTAGTAGTTACACGAATAAATGTTTGATATGTATTGCTATATATATTATTGTTAGAAGTATTATATACCACGTTTTTTACAATTTCCAAATCTTTTATCTTTCTTTTTATTCCATTCACATTTCCATAGATTGTGTACGTATATACTTCTAACTTCCTTCTCCTTATTATAGGCTTTATTTCAGTCTCAACTTTTTGGTCAAATTCTAGAAGTTGATCTAAATTGGCTTTAAATTCTTCTGGTAAAAGAAATATTCTATTGTGCTTTTCAAGAGATGGATAGAAATCAAAGAATATGACTGTGGAACTAGTCTTATCGTATCTATAAAGTGGAAAAGAAATAAAGGTAATGTTAATAGGGATAGAGGTATTTTTAAAAACTCCAACTAGACGCATTGATTCTGATTCATTACTATCAGAAGCTGCTTTAATATTTGCAGTGCTAATGGTGTCAGCAATAATACTACTATCAATACATTTATCTCTATCGATACCATTCTGATCATTTTCACAATTTTTAATTATTCTCTTTTCTAATATCGAATATATCAAATTCATTTCACTCATCAATGTAAAATGTATACAGCATTCCTTTCCGTTCAAAGAATATATACACTTAAGTAAGCATATTAATCTGTCTGATACATATTGAGATATAGGTGTATTACTAATATCAATAAAATGAGAAACATGGTTGAAATCAAACAACTGTCTATGAAGTAGAGAAGTAACTAGATCACTAGCTTTAGCTGTAGAATAATTAGCCGATAAATCATCTGTTATAATATTACTTTTTCCATAAAAGTATTCGATTCCTACAAAATCTTGTTTGGACATATTTAATTCATTCATATTAATGGTTAAATCAGTCTTATAGTATACTATTTCACTGGTTTCTATTAAGTATTTGTAATATCCATTGGAATGGTTTGATGGAGAATAAAAACATTCAAAAGCGAATTTACCATCTATATTGTTAAGATCTGTGATATCTCTAATGATATTTGCTGCTTTAGAAGTTTCTTCAAAATATCTATAAAATATTATTGGTGATGAAGTAAATGCTATCTTGATTGGAATATCTATTAATAGTTGATCAACAAGATGAAAAGTTTCATCGTCAAAAACAATCGAGGATATATTCATATTTTCATCATTCAAACGATCAATAGCATTATCTAACTTGTTCTTTTCAATGTAATAAGGAAGCTCCCTGGGACTTATGAAGATACACTTCCCTAGTGCATTCTCATTAAATTTGCCATTTGTATTTTCGTGAACGTTCTTCCTATTCGAATACACCATCTTTCTAAGATCTGCTGATTTAGACACAAAAAGAATAAATCCAACATCACACTGTTCAAAAAGTCTACCCCATTCAATCAGAAATGTTACAGAGGTGTTCGGTGATGGAAAATACACTAAAATATCTGTTTCTAGTGCTTTTAAAACAACATCATTGTTATATTGGCCAACCAATCCACTTAAAAAGACATCTCTAATATCATCACGAGTTAAAGACATGGTAGGGGTAAGAAAAATTTTTCAAAGTGGAAATGAGGATCATTATGAACAAATTAAGTATGATATATAGAGATTGTGATATTAAAATGTAGAAAATCCATTAATTGAATATGTTTTGGAGTCTATATTAAGGTTGTTCTTTCAAATGTAAACTAGTGATTTGTATTCTAATGGATTTATTAAAAAAATAATCACAGGGTAATTATTTTTGTAGTGAAAAAATCACTCATCAACTAATAATGTAGTTAGTTAGTAGGAATCAGATAGGAAATACTTGGATATGAAAGAATTGTATCATTGCTTCCACAGTATTCAAATTCATTGTAGAGCCATTTTAGTCGATCAATACAAGCACTTAATATCATTTCGTCATACCCCAGCCCAAATATATCTTCACACTTAAATTCTTTATGGATATGGATTAATGGCCTATCAGATTGGCACTTAGAGATTGCATAGATTAAATAATCAAAAGAAATATTTTTTCCAAATGATGTTACTGAAGTGTAACAATTCCACCAGAAGAAATAGTATTTATGAGTTGCAATTCCACTTAATAAAGTATCAACAGGAATGAAGACATCCCTAGCAGAATATCCAAATCGAATACTGTTAACTATGTTGTTTTGAGATCGCAGATGAGGATGTTCAAAAAGATATCTTTGATAAGTTTGTCTATCGATCCTTATGGGACATCCATTAAAACATAAATGATAGTCATTTACACAGTTA
Source organism: Medioppia subpectinata (assembly GCA_905368565.1). NCBI lineage: Eukaryota > Metazoa > Arthropoda > Arachnida > Sarcoptiformes > Oppiidae > Medioppia > Medioppia subpectinata. The sequence goes on from CAJPIZ010004319.1 coordinate 5,201, forward strand.
TTTCTGCTACAAAAACCAGTACGATAGTTGTTGGAGGGATAATATGATGTCCTAGTATTCGAATTTAAATGAATATAGGGAGGATTTTGATAAATGGGTTCGCAGTAAGGTGATTGTTGAATAGGACAGATTGGTTCTAGTGCAATAGAACAAACTGGCTTAGATGGAATAGGACAGATTGGTTCTGATGCAATAGGACAAACTGGCTTAGATGGAATAGGACAAACTGGCTTAGATGGAATAGGATAGATTGGTTCTGATGGAATAGGACAAGTTAGATTAGAGATACTATTATTTTGCTTCTGATCTGGTTTAATCCTTCCATTAAATAGATCATCTTGAAAAAATTCTTCTGGATAACTATTATTTTTCTTCTGATATGACATATTCCTTTCATTAAATAAGTCATCTTGAAAAACTGCTTTGGGATAACTACCACTTCTTTCACTTATCGTAAATTTACTTGTAGACATCGGTTCTTCATTCATTGAAGAATAGCTTGATGGTAGAGTAATGATAGGAACTTCTATCTTAGACTGTTCTACTGAAATTGATTGATTAGAATTAGGTTTAGCAAATGAATTCCAGAAACTATAACCTTTGGATTCTGGAGTATCTGTTGAAGAAAGCAATACTGTAGGAGGTTGAACTTCTGATGTATTTTTTGAGCTTTCTTGTTGCTTTGGTAGATATTTATCAAATGGATTTGCACTAGATGTTTGGTTGCCAAAGCAGTGACAAATAGTAACAAATGAAATGAAATTCATGGATGTATAAAAAATCTTTTTTTTAGTTTTATGATGATTAAGAAAGTATTTTTCAAAAAAATGGTTTAATCAAATTAGAGTATAATACTCTAACCATCTAATATTAGTATATAAGTCTGTCTAAAATTCAGAATCAATATTCCATATTTTCATATTTAATATAAATATTTGACAAAAATAATCAAAACATCTGAAATGATGAACAAGGTAGCTAATTAGTTGATTAAAAGCAGCTTATGTGTTGGACGCTAACTATAGGTATTACAGCAGCTATATTTTAAACTAGATATAGAATGTATAATATAGATGTACTAATATTAAGATGAACTAAAGCTATACATACATATATAATATAGACTGCTAAGTTTATTTAAAATAAGACACATTGAGTCTGAAAGTGGTGTAAGTATTAAGTCTTTAAATATATTAAATGTGATTTAGACAAGCAACATGTATCCACTAGTTTATAAACTATACAAAAGAATCCTGGAATCTCTATATTTCACTTAGGGAAAATAAATCTGGTTTTACAGATTTTACAAATTGGTATAAATTTGCAGTAAACGCTTAGACATACTGTGCAACATAACCCCATATTCACATATTTATCACAACAGTGACACTTGATCCCATGGCCAATGGGTATCTTGTTGTTATACCACCCTGCATTGCCGCATAATTTAAATAAATCCTTAATATTGTTTACTAGTATTCCATTTGTGGCTTCAATTAGCATATGAACAATATAATCCAAGTTAGATCCAACTGTATTTCCATAGACTATGGTATTCTGCTGCTTAGCTGAAAAAAGACAATTCAAATACTTCAAATATTCGGAGTTTGAAATGTGAGAGTTAGTGAAATTCAAATGCTCACTAGAATTTTGTAGATCTGAGATAGGCTGCAAGTTTAAGGCGTTTGATGAATCTTTAAAGTTTTTTAGTTCAGAGCTATTAAGTCGATAAATTAAAATTTTATCTGGCTCCATAAGCAGGGAAAATCCCAAGTCTTTAGCAGATACACTCTGGAAATCAGTGCACTGTTCCTGTTTAATATTGTTGAAATCATCAGTTGTTGAATCATATATAACTTTCATAGAATTTACTATTTTTAAGATATTTGAATGGGAAGAATTGATAAAGGCAGATATAAAAACGGATAGTTCTGGAATTGAAGAGTATTTTACTGTATCCGTAATTATTACACAAAAAGTCATGAATAGAAGGGTAAAATAATTGGTTAAAACAAAAATCCAAACTTATTATCTGAGGCAGCAATAGACTTAGATTTGAAATTGATTACGCATTTATCCCTTGATGTATAATCTGTTTTTCAAGGAAAATTATTTTTTACAATATTATATGCTGGTAGAGTCTTCCAATTCATAATGATATTAAACCAGTTGAATTTCCTCTTACCAAATAGGCTCTACGATATTGGCAGTATGACTGATAGAAAGCATCCTTGTTTTATATACTTATAATATATAGCTAGATTAGTGGTATATCTGAAATGCTCTATACAATCTGATTTTTTAATTAAGTATGATGAACTGATTTTCTTGTAAAATAATTATTAATTTGTTTATTTACTAAAACTGTTTTTACTGTGAAACGTATTTGTAAACTGTATTTGCAAAGTTTATGAAGCCAGAATTATTTTTTATAATAGGCTTCCAATTTATATTGACCACTTCGTTAGATTCCAAGAATAGTCTGTCAAATATCAAAAATAATGCAGATTTGGAGATCAATGAAATATCTAATCAAATAAATACTGGTATAATAGCCCAATCTCATAAAAAAAGATCTGAACTCTCTGGAATTAACACTAAAATAAACAGAAGAAAAATAATTGATTTGTTAAAAACTACCCAAAATAATAGTCGTCTGAATATGAATCAAAGAAAAAGCAATGGATTGTATCTCCACAATATAAATCCAACTACGGAGAATTTAAAAACAAATCATAAGAAGAATTTAATATTCAGCAACTCTAACGAATCGAAACCTGATAGAAATCTTCCAAAGCTAACTACCTCTATATTTTCAAACCCAGGTAATTATAATGGACCTCTTGGGAATGAAATCGCATCATTTACCCCCAAGGTTATAAACAAACCTAATAGAAGATATATTAAAGGAAATAAAATTGTCTTTGAAAAATTAAAAGGTGGAATTAAAGATAAACTAAGTAAAGATATGAAATCTGGTATCAAGTCAAGGAATGACATCATTGAGAAACCAAAGAAAATTAAGGATCATAGAAATAGAAATGATGCACAGCCAAACCAATTTACTTTATTTACTCCAGGATCTTTACTGTTTGAATATTTTGCAAAGATTGATTCAGATGGAATCATTAGTTCCTCCAAGGAATTTCATAATAGATCAGATATGTATTATAACTTCAATGTATCCCATGTAGAGCTTGGTAAATCATTGAGTAATTCTCCCATATTTGGGTTTAATCAAATTAAAATAAAGTTTTTTTCTCCCAGTAGGGTGTCTTTAGAAAAATGTGATGAAAATAGCAACAATAAGGAGTGCATGGGAGAAGACATAGGAACAAAGGCGATGGATAACATATCTGAAAGTAGTAGCAGTTCTAGTGAGTCAGAGAATGACCATCAAGATACGTTTTCAGGTAAAGGTGGTATAAAAAATATCAACTCCACAGAGAATATACTTGGAATGTCTACAAATGTAGAAATTTCTCTAAAACCATCAAAATCACTGATGTTTGTTGATAGAGAATATCGAGTAATCAAAATACCTAAAACCAAACGAGGCTATTTCCATAGTAATTCCAATACAAATGTAACAGTTTTAAAAAATATCACCAGTAATTATCATAAATTATATTTGAATATAGAGTCAAGTTACAATTACTTTGTATATTCTGACCGTAGAATCCGAAACAAAAATATTACGGATGTGATTTGCACAATAAGGACAGAAATAAATAACTCATAAGCTATTAGTTTAAGCAAGAGAAATGTTTGTAAGGCCAAATTAAATATATGTAGATTGAGCAATGTATAAGTACCGTAATAACTTCAAATTTTATTTTCTAGGTTAATTTGTTCTAAACACGGTCAGAGTAATGCTATATTGATAACTAAAGTATATTGTGGATCTTAAAATTATTTGAAAAAACAATATAGATCAAACTCATTGTATTGGTAAAATATTGGCATCTCTCATACGAATAAATGGATGGGATCTTATTTCGAATTTGTTGTTTCTAATAACAATTATATTTCTTAGTTACAGCCCAAGCATTCTGGCCGAGTGGTCTAAGGCGACCGACTCAAGATCGGTTCCTCTACGAGGGCGCGGGTTCGAATCCTGCGGATGCTATTTCAATTTTTTGGTTTTTTTACCCTTGCTTATGAATTTTTATGATGAATTTGAGATTGAATTATCTTCTGGAGAAGAATACAGATTGGAGGTGGGTGAGAATTTGAAAATAAGAATTAAAATTGAAATTGGGCTGGCTGAAATTAAAGGACTTGAGTTAATAAAGGACCGATGGTATTCACTCTCTGATATTAGGACTGCTATTTTTACATTTACTGGGTGTCGTATTAAAATTGAAGGACCACACGAAGTTGGCTATATTTCAAAATACTCTCCATTTTCTGGCATTTTTAAGGTATTTGATGAGATTGCTAGGCCACAGCCTGACAAAATAAGATGTTATAACACATTGATAATTGGGAAGGGGCGATCAACCGCTGCAGTCACTATTTGTAATTATTTTATTAGAATGCATAAGAATGTACGGTTTACTGAGATAGATCCGTCAAAGGGAAATATTTTTCCTGGTACTTTATCATCGATGGTTGTAGAAAGTCTGTCTGAACATTATTTTGAATTGAATAATCCCAAATGCCTCTTTTATGGTTCCAATGACGTTGAGAATGGAGAGATTTACGAAAAACAGCTAAAGTCTCTCCAAGGAATAATTTCAAAGGAGACTAAGTTGAATCACATTATTTTAGGTCCGAAATATGAATCCAAGAAGTTGTTAAGTATAATTGAAATATTTAATGTCAACAAAATTGTTGTAATTGGAGATGAAAGAGTCTATGGGAAAATGATTCACGAGGTCTTAAATTGTTCGACAAAAGTAGATTCTTTGGAAAATATAGATTCTACAAATACCATTTCTAGTACATTTATTTACAATACTGGGTTTATTCCAGAAAATTCGTCATCTAAATCCATTCATAGATATTTTAACGGAGTGGAGCATGTTAATCCTCTAATTCCATCGAGAATTGTTCTTAATTCTAAGAATCTTTCTATAGTCAAAGTTGGAGAGGAATATGTTGCACCTGATAGCGCTCTTCCACTGGGGGGTGATAGAAAAGTGGGTACTATGGGAATTGCAGAGGTAGATATGGTTGAAAATGCTGTTTTGG
>CAJPIZ010004320.1:0-10396 GCA_905368565.1 Medioppia subpectinata
CCATTTAATAGATGTCTATAGTCTGGCACTCATTGGGGCACAACTTTTTGGGTTCAATACAAAAGATATTGCAAATGGAAAGTATGTTAAAAATAAATAATATATTTATTACCGTATAAATATTATCAAATATTAACATATTTGTTATTAAACTATAATAATATTTTTAGATTGGATTTAAAGTTACTAAATAATAATAGTTATAATCAAACGAATAAATTTCTAAAAATAAACCAATTATTGCTTGAAATGAGTGCTAATAAGTACTCAACCAATGGATCGACGGATTGGAGACAAAGACCCGAATGTGAAGTAATTTTACACAAATTAATGCATTTATCAATTGAACCGATAGTCGAGAAAAACAATTTACTATTTAATAATATATTTGAAAATAAATTTATATTATTTTTCAACTATTATTATAAATTTTATAGATTAGTTATTATTTTCCAAACATGTAAACATGGTAATTTAATATTATTATTACATTATTATTTCTTATAAATTAATATAAAATTATTTTTATTTTATTATAGATATTAATTTAACTCACCTACCAATTATAACAAATAATAACTATAACGAAATAATCAAAGCCCATAATATTAAAACCAACAATTTTTATTATATAATAAAATTATGTAAGTGATAAACTAACATTTTCTAATATCACAATATAATAATACAGTAGAATAATTAATAATTTAATTGCCTTTTATTAATAACAATATTATAATGTTGTGATCAACGGTTAGATCGAAAGCGTATCTAAACTATCGGTTACTTAGATTCACCGAAAGTGCCAAATGTATGGCCAAAGCGTTAGTCACAAGCAATGTATCGATAATCGTGAGCGCAAAGAGTGATCTCAATAAGTGAGACAATTGCTCTCGAGTTTGACTACCCGATACGGGAGTTATAGTACGTTTCGGGAGTACGTGAAGAGTAGGTCTCCATGAGAGACAAGTACGCGAATAAGTGATAATCGAGTAGCGATTAAAACAAATCAATTTATTAAACAATTAGTGTTTAACAGAGAGTTAGATATAGAGAGTGAGTCGACTATAGCTGTCGAGAGTTAGACAAAGCCTGAGTGAAAGCAATGCCTGAATATAAAGTGAGAGACAAAGAGAGGAAAAGGAAGCGAGAGATACAAATATGGTTTACATTTAATTTAAACATAAAGTATTACAAAGTATTGATTACAAAAGTTAATAAGTATTTAATAAACGTTTAGTAAATTACAAGAATAATATTAATTGTATTGAAAGCATAAATAGTAACTTATCACGTTAATTCCAATATACACTAATAAAATATACTATTCCAAGATGTTTCAACAGGTGTAGCTCATGAACGGATAATCCGAATTTGAGTCTGTCTTTAGTAAATTAAATAAAAACTTCCCAGAAATGACATACGTCAATAGTTTGAACATGTCTCTAAAATTCATTGAGAAAATTACAAAAAGGCAAAATTATAACAATTTTTAACATTTTCTACATTGAAATACATGTTAAATTCAAACTCAATTTTAATATAAATAATTTAACATATCTTATGTGATGTTTTATGCTGATTACGAATATGAATTTGAAATTTTTGTATCTTAAATATTTTTTGAGTTATAAAATGGTAGTCATTAATGTTTTAATATTTTAAAGTTGAAAAATTTTAAAAATGCTAATACAGTTTTAAAACTAATTTGTTACAATTAATAGTAAACACATTCTAATTTTATCTGTCGCATTAAATTTTTAAAAATTCATCTTTAAAATTTTAAAACATTGTGAAAATTTGGTGATTATTTGGGAACCGTTGATGTGACACTACAGAGGTTAATTAAATGAGTTTATGGGCACTTTTCTAATTAATTTCTTTGGTAATTAATTTTATTAATTAATAGATTTTTGCATTGAATGATAGTCCAAACGTTTATGTATCTTATAAAGCAGTCTAAACCATGGTCAATTTATTTATTGATTTTATTTTGTATATATTTTTTTGGTCCATTTTCAAAACATTTTCCGCCCATGTTATATGCCCATAGAAATTTGAAAAGTGTTAATTTTAGCATTTTCAAGATTTCAAATTAACCCTAAATTTATTATATATGATTATTATAGATGAATTCTGGCTCGAATTCTGTAGATATATAATATATTAATAATTTCTATGCAAATTCGTATCAATTGGAACTTTTGTTCCATCATTATCTACATCTTTGGCCAGTTTACCCGTAAAAGATCACAAATGGTATACTCATCGTTCGGGTCAATTGTTGGCAACCAGTAATTGTATTTGTGTTAATAATTATATCAGGAGAAGGTTATATAATGGTCAAAATGATATATATAAAGATTGTCTATCATACATATTTGCCGAGAAAATTAATTAGTAAAGTGCCCATAAACTCATTTAATAAACCTCTGTAGTTTAAAAATCCCGCGGCCAAAAGATTTTGAAACCCCTTATATTTAATTATCTAATATTATTAAAATTTTTAATTCATAGATGAATACAAAATGAAAGAAAATTGTGAAAATATTAAAAAAATATTTTCAATTAAACCTCAATATTTGTTACAAATATATAACTCTTGGATTGAAAACAAAGATATTTACATTCAAATGGAGTTTTGTTCGCAAAGTCTATGGGATGTCATAAATGCAAAACAAGCGATATTTGGGACACAAACCCATCACTCGTTGGCAATGATTTCAATTGATTTATTTATTTCACAGCAATTGTTGAGACAATTATTACATTGTATTCAAGGATTGATTGCTTTGAATATAAATATTGATTGCATTAAACTCAAAACCAAAAATATATTTATATTCACTGATAATATAATGAGCGACAACTTTATGAAATTATATTTATATGATTACTACAATGAGCTATTTAATAAAAATACTATTGTTAACAAAGCATATAAAATCGGGAAAATTGCCAAAGAATTGTTTGAAATACAATTATCCCATAAGTATTAATATTTATTATAGTAATAATCTATGTTAATTCCTAATATATATTAACTGATTCCTATTATAGATATTATAACTGAATTAAATTTTATAGAATTGGTTATAAACAGAAGGATTACAAGTCATTTATTTGGGATAATTTTAATGTAAATGTTGATAAAATCCAGACAATTATCAATGGATTACTCGATAAGTCAGAAAAGAGAACAGGATATATAAAGGATATAATTAATGGATTCACAGCTATTTTTGGTGATAAACGTAACGAAATAAACGCTAATATAATCTCACGGATGAGAAGTGCAATTCTGTGGCGAATCCCTATATTTAAAGCAAAATCAATTAATTATAAATACATTTATAAATGTTTCAAAGAAATAATTAAACATCAAAATCAATCGGAAACGATGAATAAGTTAAATGCTAAATACAACAAAAGTGTGCATAAACCAATTCATAATTACGAATTATGCGAATCACCATGGCCGTATTCTAACAATATTTACTTAAAAGTTAAAACTACAAATAAATTACAAATCAATACACCAAATAAATTTAAAATAGATGCCACTGCTAGGGGTCGGGCTATTATAATAGTAACTCAATTTGAGTTGGCCAACGAAGCAGAACGATTCAGGTCAATTTTCACACAATTACTATTTAAAACACAGGTTTATTCGCTACTCACACGTGATCAGATTCAAACAAAATTGACCCAGGTGGCAAATAGTAATGAATATAATGGTGACGCGTTTATCATGATGTTTATCGGTGACGGCTATAACGAGAATATTATAGGCTATAGAGATCCGTATGTTAGGCAATGGCCGCCAGAGAATCACAATCTGTTGCCTATTAGTGATATTGTGGCCACATTTGCCTGGACTCGGGCCCCACTATTACGATATAAAACCAAAGTGTTTATTTTTAACTGCGACCGTTTAAGTATGTTATTTTTAATTACCATGGATATTATAAAATATAAAACAGCGTCAACTAACATTTTAAACTTGCTAAATTATTAAAACATTCTCATTTTTTAAATTGCGCAGAAGTTGACTTCGAATTATACAAAACTATCGTAACAAGTGATTTTTGCGTTAAATCCGCCGAGATGGTTTTGGGCCATAAAGAACCGGAACTGATTAACAAGTTGTCCATGCTTGATCCACAGTTCAATCAGGATAGTAATCAAACTTACGTCATATATTCATGTCGCGAAGGTTTGGTTTTGTAGCTATTTATTAATTGAAATGTTGTTTGGCTAATTCAAATATTAATTGCAATAATTAGGGTATTCGGATTGGTATAGTCGTGTTGACGGTCCTATTGGTAATATCACTCAATTCGGTCAAACATTTAGTCACACAATAGCGCAGTACTCGTCATATAAAAGCCTGATTGAGATGTTTGTTATGGTTTGTGATGTTTGCAGATATTATGTAAATTATGAATAATTTATTATTAATTTGTTTACATTTCAGACACTAAACCGTATGGAAGACGAGTTAACTGAGAAAAGGTTATGGCAATTGCCAGAAATAATTACGTTTGGAACGACCAAGGACTTTTATTTTAATACTGGGGTCTCGTCTACACCAACTGATATGGACAATAATAATTAATTGCAAAAATTATTATCTAAATGTTTGATTCATTAATGCATTATTTTTATATATTAATACAATATAAGGGGCCGGTCAATTAATTCCAATCGTGCGGTTTTTAAAATTTCTCAAAAAGTAAAAGAGATAATTTGATTTTGTAAACAGCATTCAATAGCCCCATATACGCGGAATCTTTTGCATAGAAGATCTATATATTTTGGTCACGTGGTATACAAAATATAGGACAATTCCAAATAGTCATGTTACCGGTAAAACCATAAGAGATATAGAGATGGTCCCCATGAGTAATTTGTAAAGGGATGAATTCTGCACACAATAAAAAAAGAATTACTAAAATCTGATCACTATTATAGATTTTATGGCTCAATAAAGACAGGCTTTTCGTAATGCTAATCCTATGGCAAAATTTTAGGTAAGAAATATTGAGATGGTCCCAATACAAAATAGTTAGAGCAAATAATTGTGTACAATATAAAACAAGAATTATCAAAATCGAAGATGTATTTTAGGTTTTATCAACAAAAGAGTGATGGTATTTTATAACAATATGAATTTTTCCAAAATGATGAAAATAAAATGTTAAAATTTGTATACCACGTGACTAAAATATATATATCTTCTATGCAAAAGATCCCGCGTATATGGGGCTATTGAATGCTGTTTACAGAATTAAATTATCTCTTTTACTTTTTAAGAAATTTAAAAAACCGCACGATTGGAATTAACTGACCGGCCCCTTATATTGAGGTAAACATAAACTCATTTTATGCTAATATCCAGCACTTGTGAACGTTGTCCGCCAATTCATTACTGCTCTCAATCTCTAATTTTGCTGCTATTTAAATCAACATACATCTTAAATCTATCATGCATTATATGAAAAATATTATTGTATTACATAATAACACAATTAATATTACCGAACAATAATTATATCTTTATATAAAAACGTTAATACAATAATTATCATTATATTTCTAGACTTAGAATATATAAGATTTGCTCTCCGGTCACTTCCTATAAATATAAATGTAATAATTATTTAAACTTTTATTTCTGTAAACAATTTAATATTTTTAAATATAAATAAACGATTTTAAACAAAAAATGGAAACAAAAGTTGTGTTTAAATCTGAATTTAATTTAGATTTCAATTCATTTCAATTGAATTTTCATTGAATTTAAACTTTCACTTAATTTATAGTCAAAACAGAAATTCTGTCAAACAATAAAACAGTCAATGCATTCATTTATCCATACATTAGGGACGGGTACGAGTCGGTGGTGGGCGGCGGTCATTACGATGGGGCACATGTCAGAGTGGCCCCGACTGATAGGGTTAAAACAAACAGGCCCTACACCTATCAGCCCCGGGGCTGTGGACAACCCGGCGAGTATATACAGTTGACCGGGTTTTTGGAGAGTCTATTAAATGATAAGGCGAGTGAGAAGTTTGGTTATTCAGATATTTATGGTTTAATAATTTATAAAAATTTATTTACCACAATTAGCGAATAAATATTATAAATAATTAATAATATTTTAAATTAAAATTATATAAAATTTAACTATTATCTAGATATTTAATTGTTTTATATTTGTTTAATTTATCAAATTTATTCACCCCATTAAATATTCATTTAAATGTTAAAATCAATTAATAACATTGTAAATTAAAATTAATTTAGAAATAATATTTAATAAATTCAAACAATTGAAAAACTTGGTGCTGAAGAATGCCGCCACTTAAAACTCAATTCCAATCAACATCATAATTATTTAATACAAAAAAACTAGATTAAACAATTTGTATCAGACTTAATTAACTTAATAATGTTTTTTTTATTTAATAATAGTACAAATATTTATCCAAGTATTTTTTAAAATTAAGAATGCTTTTAAAAGAGAGTTAATAAATTTTATTAAAATGCATAATTGTATATACTGTACATGTAATGCTGATTACCCGATTAGAAAGCACCGTGAAAATGAGCATGGTCATATTTATGATCATTGGGATAACCGCTGTATACGGTGACCATTTGTTAATTGACGATATGATGATTTACCTTGGTGATAAAACACTAATTGGTACCCAATGTAACATCATGCTATTATCTGTAATATGCTTGGAAATGTGTCGTGTATATCAGGAAAGGACTGGTAGTTTATATCAATATAAATTTATGCACTCATTGCTATACAATAGCATAGGACATTCGCTGAGTGCGCGCCGGGAGTCGCGTATCAGTGTTAGGGTAAGTCTAATGAGACGGTTGGTGGCCATGGGTTGCGGACTAATGTTAGTTTTATTTTATGGGTTAGTCTTATATCTATTCGTTATTTTAATAATATCACACATGACGGTAATATCGATAACAAGTGTTACAATAGTTTACATATTGTTTGCCATTACGGGCGCCGAGTTTTTTGGTAACGTTTGGTACGAATGTCTCGTTTTATACATAACAATATCTTATGTAAGCCACAAGTTTGCTGACATTTACTGCACAATCGCTCATATTGTTAGGTTTAATACCAGGAGTCGACTGTTGTTACGGGCCATTCGCGAACACCAGTAATACGAACAATGGGTTCGCGATTTGAATATAACATACAGATTGACCATGTTTATTATTTATTATGCGGTAGCTACGTCCGCAACCATGTTTGTTTATTCGCTAAGTCATAAAAAATCGACCATGCTTTATAAACTCGCATTGCTGTATGTGATTGCAATACTATTATGTGTAATGGTATTTATATTTTTAATGCTGTCGTCGATCCCAAGAGCGGCCCATAAACTATATCCATTGCTGGTCTCATACCTGAGCCGCCGGTCGACAGCCCTCTCACTCGTCCATCGGTTAAAAGTGATGGCATTTGCGGAGCGATTGGCGTCAGAACTGACGATCGCTATCTATTGTTATGACTTGTTTCCCATCGATTCACTTGAGTTCTCACAATTCGTATTCATTTGTTGCTCTAATTATATGCTTTTGTCGTCATTTTTCTAAATGATTAAGTAATTATATAAAGTTGTAAGTATTGTACCCAGATCAAATATTCAAATTTTTAACAACTTAAATTAAATGCAAATTATTTTTGAGATTTGCGTAAGAATTTCTTTAGCTTATATATTATCTATGGCAGCAGACAATAGAGACAAAGCCTTCATATTAAAATGTCATGACTTGTGATCTAAAGTATTGATTTTATAATTAATTTAATTTATTAAAATATCTATTCGTGACACAACTTATTAAAATTTTTATATTTAATTCAGAATGGTAGAGATCAATATTTATATGTAATGATTCGGTGATGCTTATTCTACCAAAATAAATATAAAGTAGATTAATTAATAATAAATAGATGGATATTATTGTTATTTGTTGACTTTCTAATTTTTAGCACTTTATAGCAATTGTTATAAAATGTATGGCAATTATCATGTGTTTTGTGTTTGTATCCAACAACTAAACGCTATACTATGTATTTATTGATAATATTGGAAATGATGGTTAATTTAAATACAATGTGTTAAAACGCCATAATGAATACAAAAATAATTTAAAACATATTGATTGCCAATTATATTATAAATAGTGTTTAATTAAGCATTTTTTATTAATTGTAATTACTATAAGATTAAATACAAGTTATATTGTATTTATATTACATGAAATTAATATAGAAATAAGTATGAATAAATAAGTATGTATATTTAACATTATTATAAATTAAATTATTTAAAAAATTTAACATTGTTGATTTTTTGGTAAGCCAATTTATAATTCCAACTAGAACAACACAATAATTCTTTCGTGTAACAAAGTATTTGTTACAGTTTGTATGTTTATCATAGATCATCACTAATTTATTCTGTAGTATACTTTTAATCGCAAATGTTGTATAATTAGTAATTATTTTTATAATTTATAATTACTTAAATAATAAAAGACTAAATAAATGGTGATTTAAAATTAAAATCTATTCATTAATATAATTAATATAAATTAAATTTTTGAATTGACTGGATTTACCAAATATATACATTTTACTAATAAGTCCATAAATCACAATGTCATTATTATTTAAATTACAGTTGCAATTCTATTGTACTATGTAAAAAATTTAACAAAAATTACTTTGTTTAGTACATTCACTCAAACAATATTTTTCAATTATATAAGATTAATATTGGTAACCAATTATATTTTACAATATTCAAAACTACAACATGCGTATTTAATACAATCAGAACATTATTACATTATTCAAATTAAACAAGGTCTACAAATAATTATATGTAGTCACTAGTGATTGAAATTTTGGTGCCGGTGCCGAGTTACATATAATCCCCTATTCTGCACTGCTCGCAATTAATGTTACCCATAATTGTGAAAATTATTTATATCGCTTCCCGTGAATCTCCCTATTAATGCAAGTGATCTTACAATATATTTGTTTAAGAAATATTATCAGTATTTAAATTAACAAAGTGAGGCATATCTGGATTTTTATAATGACTGAAATAACTGTTAAATTTGAATTAAATCATAAAGTTCAAATGATGAAAATTGAAAGTGCAAATTATAACACAAATGAAAACATAATTAAAACACTTTGTTTTTGTTTTATTTATTATAACTTGTGTAACTCAAATAGAATAAATGCAATATGTTGATATAACAAATTGTTATTGTTTACTTGTTTCTAATTATTATTATAGATATTATAACATTTATTTGTAAAAAATCTATTAATAATAATATTTTTGGGTGTTTCGTTTATAAATCAAGTTTAATTAGAATGTTTTGAAAACATTGTTAGCCATGGTAACGACAGATTACATTTGTTAGTTGTTAATGATTTAATAATGTTAAGTAAGAGGAAATTTCTAAGAAATTTCTACAAATATATTCAAAATATTAAATATCTTAGTTATTAAAAATAATACAAAAATATTCTTAATTATATTATTAATTAAATATTAATGCATTTAGTGCTATAACTAATGTTCCCAGAAAATCAAGGAATTCCGGAAGAAGTCACGAAAATAAGGGTTTTGACAAAAGTCAAGCCTAGGGTAATTGGTATGGAAGACCAAGGAATTTGATTTTTCAAAAATGTTACATAAATACTGTAAATTTTAACTTTTATTGATTTAAACTAAGCCTCATAAACAAAATGCATTACACATTACAAAATATTAAACCTATTTTTACTAAAGTAAGGTAATGACAATAAATTAATATTGCTTAAAAAATAATAATCGTGACAATTATTTAATAACAATTTTTCACTGTTGTCATGCTTTTTGTACATATTGCTTGAATTTGTTTTAAAATGGTTATATTTAAATGAATTCATAAAAATGAAAAATATGTGGTTGGCAATGTTGTTGAATATATGGTTAACAAATTCTGAATTGAGTGATAATTCATTTATGCAAAAAATCCTAATAACAAATATTCCGTCAACTTGCGTTGTACTTTATTTAAACTATTACTAATAGGCTATCAGTAAAATTGTTTTGACAATAATTTTGACTTAATTTTATATTAAACGTTAAATATGTCATATAATATAATTCTATTATAATATTACATACTGTTAAAAATAGCACAGGAATTTTCAAGGAATATTTATAAAAACAAGGATTACACAGCGATGCTATACGTTAACCACTATTCGGGGAATGCATTAAAGATTTGTAATTTTTTAATACTATTGTTAGAATACTCTCACTATTATTATTTTGAGAATTTT